>SZWC01001201.1:16420-31092 GCA_023375785.1 Penium margaritaceum | reverse complement strand
AACGTGAGCAAAAGAGTGAGAGAAATAGAAAAGTGTCGACGAAAAATCGTCGGACATGCCTCACATAGGACGATTTCCCGTCGTAAAAAAAAAAAAAAAAAACTCAAGAAACTCAAGATTATTTTGTGCAAACTTCTAGTTTCACACATGGATGAACTTGTGCAAAATAACGAGTTTGAGGCATAAGCTCCCTCCTTTAGGACCAAAATTTAGGGGATGAGGCAGAAACGGAAATGGGCCCTTGAGAGACTTAAAATTTTGAGTCTCTCTATATGTGCTGTTTATAACGATTGCCGCAGAGTGACATGAAGGGAAAATTCCCTCTAGCAAGCTCTAGATGCTAGTCTTTGACTTCTCATGATGACCTTCATATAAGAGCTAGAGTGACATCCATTCTAGTGGAAAAGAGAGCTACAAGATCCTCAAGACTAACTGTGCAATGGTTCCAACAGCTAGAATGTACTGAGAACTTATCAATGTCTATTACAACAACAAAAAGGTAAGAGAGAGACAAGGACTTAAAACCTAACCGTTTGAAGTACCGTAAAAAGCGTTACAATGCTCTTGACAAACCATTCCAATTTTTCCATCTTCTCCCAGCATCTCCTACCCCCCCAAGGGACTAGTTGTTTCTTTTTTTGAAGAATGGAGAGTGCCTACTTCCGAACCGCCCTATTTTCTCCCATTTTATAACCTCCTATCCCTCCCTTTGAACCTAAAATTGGTGCAGGCCATCTCTGTGAAACAAGACAGCTAAGATAATCAAGAGGGCACCAGGACAAAGGGAGGTACCGGTTGGTTGATATTTTTAAGACATTCCGATTGCTGTTGGCTCCAGGGAGATGCCGTCAAGGAGGTACAAGAGGTGCCAAAATAAGCACAAGGGGGTGAAGGTCCAAGAAGACAAGACCAAACCAGGGAATCGGAGACAAGAGAAACAAGTCAAGACAAGAAGGGCAAGAAGTTTTGCCTCCTGCCATGTTTTTTTGTAGCTTGATTTCGTGAATGAAATTCACATACTCTCTTGTTTTTCCCTTGTGTGTCTTCCAAGCATCATATACTATGAGTCACAATTAAAAAAATCAACTTAAAAGTCCACGTGATTGTGCATGTCATGGCGGCGCAGAAAAGTGGTGATTTTCTACCACGTCCTTGAGCCAGCCGTGGTGGAATACGAAGCCAGAGATCTTACCATTTGGTTGTGCTGTCCGCGGTGGCGTATAGAAATTAAGAGGAATTTACAACTGCCTTACTGATTGTGAGAGCAAGAATACCAAGAAGGGGCAATACCTCTTGAATGTCGTGAGAGACACTCACACAAGGTGTACGTGCTAGTTGCACTTTGCGGTAGCACGGTAAGTCCCAGGCAGTAGTTGCCAAGTAAGCAACTGCATCTACTATAGCAGCTACATGCATGGATACGTTCACTACCAACAATGGCAATAGGCCCAAGCGTGACAACTTCTCTGGTACATGCGTCAATTGCATGGCCGGTTGTTGTGCTGGTAGATCCACACATAGCCTGTGCTGCAGCTGCAAATGTAACCACAACACAAACACTCAAGTCTAACACTATGGCAAAAACAAAAGCATTTTTTGTCTGTAGAACGGACAATGGAGCACGAGAAGTCTCAGCACACATGGAAGAAAAATGAGAGGCCGCAGTGTCATTGGCGGCAGCACCCTAGCGTTGCTGATGAGTCTTGAAGGCAATGGGTGGGTGTACCAAAGTTTGACGAGGCCGTTGATCAAGCGGCGTGCCTGTGCGTGCTGACGTGTCAGTAAGTGGTCAGACGTGTCTAACGGTACATGTTGGTCTCGGCCGCCTCACGCGTGTCCGCCTCCGCCATATCGTATTCCTCCTCCGAATGACACCTAAGGCTGCTACGGTGGCGCCGTACTAACGCTCACGCTCCTAGCGCTCCTTGTAGTATGCAATCTCAGCATACATGCAGTCATGCTCTCGGACCACTATGGGTGAAGTGGAGACTAGCTCAATCGCCGGTGGAGGCGCCATGTGACGAGCCACCAACGCCAAAGCCATTGCAATGGCTTTGGTGCAAACTCGGCTGTTGTTGCTGCTGTTACTATTGTCGCTTCTCATAGTCACCTCGGATTAGGTCCAGCTTGGATCCAATATGAGATGACCACCTTGAGAAGTGCTAATAGTCACCACTATGCTACTACAGCACGAATACTACTGCTGCTATTGCTAACGGTGGTGCTACTACTAATGATAGTGCGATTATCGCTACTACTGACAGCTAGTTGGCAGTTCGGTCCAGATTGGACCACCTCGGTAGCAAAAACTGCCAACACCACGCTGCTTCAACATGGTTGTTCCTGCTTCTGGGCACTACTGCCATTGGTTCACTATTACAAATGTTGCTGCTACTGCTACTACAAGTGTTACTCGGAGCTAGTTGAAGATAGGGTCCAACTCATACCACATCGGCAACAGAGACTGCCACCACCACGATGTTGTTTGAACTGTGCACTACCTCACTGACTCATTCTGTGACCTCTCGGTTGGTGTACATGCTCGTGCAGACAACTGACTGGATGGACGCTGATGCCGACGGGGCGCTGTTCATTGGAGTGGATGTGCTGTCGTGAAGCCAAGCGTGTGGTTTTCTTTTTCCTCATACTTCTGATACTGCACCCTCGCATGAGCAACTCCATCGGCAGCTACCCTTGGCTGTCACGTCATCAGTAATCGTAGTTGGCTCTCAGGAGCAGTGTAGCCGGTGCCTGAGTTCGGACAGCCATAACCCCTTGTAGCTATCTTTCTTGTTGATTCTTACTGCACGACTGCTTTTGCAATGTGGTTATTTTGGTATGGTCCAGTGTTTTTGCAAAATGGACAACGTCCGGGTTTTGGGCTCTCTGGTGCTTGGCAGGTCTCACCTACGAAAATTCTGCCAGACAGGAGAATGCTAGGATTTTTGTGGTTGGCTGATTTTCTCAGTAACAAGCCTCACAGAGCTGAGGTGAGCCTAGAACTGGGAGGGGTTTTAGTTGGTTGCTCATTCTTCATTCCTAATCAGCCATTGCTTCATTCTAGTTGCTTTCTGGCGCTAACTCTGGCGTGCACACTTTTGAGCAACAAACCAGATATCTCAGACTTAGACTCTAGTGCAGCGGACTAAGGAGGCAGACTAAGCGACGAGCATGGGTTTCCGCACGCTGCATAAACAACGCCACTGTCCCATCCTGCGCACAAGCTAGTTCCCTTTTGGTATCACAGCCGTAGCGTAGCAGATGTAGCAGCAACAACAATGGCTTAAAAGTTCCTGACTACATCGGCGGACCTTCTATACATGCCAGCATAGGGGAAATGCTGCTAGATTTTCCCCGGCAGCAGTGACCTGCCTAATGGTAGCGTCAGAAATTTTCCCACTGCCACTGGGCCAGGGAAAATGCAGCCGGATTTTTTTTGGCAGCTCAAACCCCGATGCATGACGCAGGGAGGTGAGCAGCCAGCGCAGCGACGCTAGGCAACCTGCTGGAGACGATGCACTTGGCGACGTCAACCAGATGTGTGAGTGACCCGCACTAGTAGCAGCATCAGTAGCAGGAGCCGTAGCGGCAACAATAGCAGCAGCAACAACAGTAGAGACGCAACAGCAACAGTAGCAGCAATGTCGGACACAGCTGCAACAACAAGGAGCAGTAGTAGCGGCAGTAGTAGATACCCAAGAGGGAGAGGAAGGAGGCAGGAGCACCGTTTGTAGCTACTGCCCCATCCTTGCACCTTCATGGAAGCCGCGCGGACAAGGAGCCGCAGACGCAAATTACGTCAGCCATCCATTTCCCCTACGTTTGACTGCACCGGACTCAAACGGACGTAAACAATTACCCGCATAGGCTCGTTTCAAAGCTTAGGTCACAAGCTTTCCATAGCCACAATGTTGGCCTCGTTTGGTGGTTTGTAGCCTCCAGCATTAATTGTCCTGCGGCGCAGATCTAGATTTTTTTTAACATTTCGACCTGAGCACAAAATTAGGTTTTTTGGCACTGTTTTTCTCTTTTTCAAGCCAAGACACCACTGCATTCAGCACAGTCAGACGCAACTGTGGTCCAAATTTTGCTTGATTTGGACAGCCTTGATTTTGAAGTGCTGAAAATGTAAAATCTAAAATTTCAGCACTTCTGGACTGGAGGTCAAATTGTGCCACCATCCCAAACCAGCGAGAAATGCAGTCAATTTTTTTATCAAACCAATTTCACCATCCAGCTCTTTAACTTGAGGGAAGACTACGCACCAACCCGGCGTGGGACGCTTGCAACAGCAGCAGCAGCGGCAGCAGCAGCTACGGCAATAGCAGCAGCAATAGCAACAACAGCACCACCAGCGACAGCGGCAGCAGTAGCAACAGAAACAGCAGCAGCAGTAGCAGCGGCAGCGGCAACAATAGTAGCGGCAGTAGTAGTAGTGGCAGCAGCAGCAGTAGTAGTAGCCGCAACGGCAGGACAGTCGTCTATAGCCTCAGCAACAGTGACAATGTCCAGTCAGGACAATGTCACCGGCACGCAAGATAGCTCTGCAGACCCGTCCACTGCAGACCCCGTAGCGGATCTGTAGCGCCAGGTCAATCAACTGCGCCAGATGCTTGCCTCAACCAGCACTATCCAGAATTTCCTCCCCGGACAACCTGGTCCTGCTCAGACTGCGGCAACGCAGACAACAGTGCAACAGTAGGTGCAGTAATAGCAACAGACAATGACTAGCATCATGGGCGCTGGAGCGGCTGGCCCCTCTCGGCGCAAGGATTTCAAGTCCCCTCTTTCTGCCCTCATTGGAGATGAGTAGTTCCCATCTTAGGAACTGCTATACTGCATCTGGGCATAGGGGGAGGGCCTGTGGCCGTATTACACTCGTCCACATGACGACACCTTCCCGGAAGAGGCGCTTGATGCAAGTCGTGCCGTCACGGGACTCATCCTCGCCGCTCTTAATGCTCACCACACTGCCCTAGAGCCTTCCCCGATGACACCGCTGACGACACCAGCATTGACCCCTGACGGGCTTGGGACACGCTGACACGTGCCTCCGGCCAGACAAGTGTCAGCTGCCTCCTGAAGGACTTCGGCGCCCTTCACATGAGGGAGTCCGAGTCCTTCACCACCTACTGGCACCGTGCACAGGATATCCTACGCCGGCTCAAGATAGCTGCGCCTCCCCCGCTTGTTGTCCTCCTCACCATCAAGAATGGTGCCACTCCTGAGTTTGTCCATATCTTCATCCCTTACGGCCTACCCATCCCCAAGGTACTGGCGGCCCAGGGCACTTTGATGACCTGGGAAAACGACCTCTTCCTCAGCGTGGAGGAAGCACACAAGGACACACAAGGTCAGCATGGTGGCACTTCCGAAACTGTGGCTGCGACCTCCTCCACCCCTTCCCCCGGCACTTCCTCCTTTGGCAACGCCAAGGGCAAGGGAAAGAAGGGCAAGAAGGGCAAAGGCAAGGGGCAGCAGTCCTCCTCAAGTGGCACTACCCTAGCGTGCCATAACTGCGGTGAGACAGGACACGGGTGGTACACATGCCCCATCTCTACTGACGAGGCATGCATTATCGCTGCCTTGTGCCATCAGCGTGAGCACCGCCTTGGCACCTCCGCTAGTACCACAGGTACCACCTTCTCCCCTGGTAGCACTGTGGTCGTCATTTACTCTATCCCATAGCCAGCTCCTCAATCTTGTCCACAGCTTCAGCCGTCCCTTCTCCATCATCATTAGCAGTAGCAATATGTCCTGGCGCAGCCACATCCATATGCAGTACCACTAAATCAGCAGCAGTACGCTCCGGTGCAGCCGGGGTACTACCCACAGCCTCCGTCCTAGTGGAGCACGTATCCTCCATCCGAAGCTGTGATTACGCAGCCCGTGGCACCCGTCAACTCCGTCGCTCGCATCCAACAGCCGTAGAGCCTCCTCACCATGCAGCTGGGCATCACGCCACCTTCCCAGGGAAGTATGAGTTGTGTGACTGCTAGTCGAGAGGTCTCCCACTCCCAGACAGAGACTGACCTCCGAGGGGACCTCGGAGAAGCCACCTCTTGCCCTTTGCGGCTGGCTATGGATGATGTCACATGGTTGGATGACTGGCATGATCGTTTTGTATCTGTATCGTCTACCCACCTTGTGACCCCCGTCTCCCTTCTCGCATTCTGTTTCGTCGCTCACTGTAACGTCATGGCCTCGGTCTGCGACACCAATGTCACTTGGATCATCGAGTCCGGTGCCATGCATCACATGACGCCTTGTCGCCATGTGTTCAACGTGCTTGGTCCCGTTGGGAATGTTCACAGTGTCCGGACGGGGTCCGGGTAGATCTTGTCGGTCCGTGGTGTTGGCATCATTCGTTTTTGTGGTCCTTCCGGTGACGTCTTCATGACCGATGTGATGTGTGAGCCGGGTTTGGAACTTAGTCTCCTGTCTGTCACGGCTCTATACCTCATGAGCATGGATGTCCGTCACTCCTGTGGCATTGGAACTGTCTCCCTTCGTCCGTCCGGTCAGGTCATGTTCCGTGCTGTTTTTGGTTACAACCTTTCGTACCTTACTCGGCTTCCTTCATCCGTGTCCCCTCCCTCTTGTGACACTACACATGTGTTCGTCACCAGTGATCTTTTCCCTTAGTACGCGAACCTCCTCCACCGTCGCCTTTGCCACGTACACTCCGTTGCTGTCAATAGCATGCTCCACATCCAGCCCACGGTTGGACTTGATCCCTCCACTTTCCAGTGGCCTTGCCACACTGAGTGCATCGACTGCACCCAAGGTAAGATGCACCGAGCCTCCTATCCTGCGTCCTCCTCTTAGGCCATACTCCCGCTGGAGCTCGTCCACTCGGACCTCATGCGTCCTCTCCCACTTGAGTCCATTGTTGAGGATGGCTAGTATGTGCGTATCCTCACGGATGACTACTCTCACTATCGCTGGGTCGTTTGCCTCCGCTGGAAGAGCAATGTGGCCTCCGCCATCCGTGCCTAGCACCTCACGGCTGAGCACATGTGCGGTTGTACCCTCCGCCGTTTTTGGTCTGACCGTGGTGGCGAGTACATGGGGGACACTATTGCCCATCTTGCTAGTCAAGGGATCCATCATGAGACGTCCGTCTCTGGGACACCGCAACAGAACGGTGTCTCCAAGCGTTGGAACCGCACCATGGCCGATGTTATCTGCACCATACGTGTCGAGTCCGGTCTGTCCGAGGGCTTCTTCTATGAGGCCATGTGCTACATGACTTGGGTGTCGAACCATGTTCTCCATGGTCCCCTTTATCGCCATACCATGTCATACACATTGTGGTGCGGTCTCCGGGCCGATCTCCGGCTTGCTCGTTTCTGGGGGTGCGTCACCGGCGTCGGGCTCACCGAGAACCACAGGGATGGCAAGCTTGCCCCTCGCAGCCATCTCTGCACCTTCGTCGGTGTCTCGGGTCAGTCCAAGGCCTGGCGTTTTTTGGATCCGGTCCGACATCACGTTGTTTAGTCTCGCGATGCCCTCTTCTTTGAGGGCCTCTTCCCTCACGACCTCCCTCGCATCCGGTCCACCTCCTCTCTGCTTCTGTTGTTGTCATCTCGTGGGGGAGATCCTTGTTGCACCGTCGCTCCGGCTCCAGAGGCATAGGTCCTCCTGCTTGCATCTACACCCTCAGCAGCGGATGGTCCGGATGCTCCTCTCTCGCCGTCCACCTCGTCGCCCAGTTCCCCTGTCGGCAATGCCGTGCGTCCGCCAGAGACGGAGTCCTCCACTGAGTCCTCAGCCCAACCTCACCCCTTGGTTGACCCCATTCCGGCCTTTGATGGACCCACCCCCGTGGATACGCCCGTGTTTAGCGGTACTCTCGCACCGGACCCGGTGCCTACCCCCCACCTTGCTTCATCGTCCTCGCCGGGCTCCCTCTGCCGTCACTGGCACCCTTGCACACCAGGTCTACACCCGTGCTCCAGGTGGCATTCTATGGCCTCGTAAGCCGGCGCCGCCTACGTGTCCTTGCACCAGGGTCCCCCGTCCAGCCTCAGGTATAGCCGTTGACAAACCTTCCTCCCCTCACACTGTTGTGAGAGGTGAGCCCGGCATCAAGGTCCTTGGCCTGACGGCCCTTGGCCTCGTTGCTCATGATATTCACCCAGGCTCGGCCCTTGGCTACGCTCTTATCTTCCACGAGCATCACCATGCGGTCTCCGCCACTCTGGCTTGGGCTCCTGTAGGAGTTTGCACTGCCCATCAGCTGACGGCCCGACTTTTCCCACTGGCACTCGACCCACAGAGCCTACGTTAGGCATGTGCCGCTTCCGATGCAGACGAGTGGGAGGCTGCTTGTCGGGAGGAGCTCACAACCATCAATGAGCACGTAGTGTACGAGCTCGTGGAGCTTCCCTCCGGTCGCGAGGCCATAGGAGTAAAGTGGGTATTTCACCGAAAGTGGAAGCCAGATGGCATCTTGGAAAAGCACAAGGTCCGTCTCATTGCCAAGGGCTTCTCTCAGGTTATTGGATTTGACTACGACTAGGTCTTTGCTCCGGTTGGCCGGTTCACCACTAGCCGGACGCTCTTAAGCCATACGCACAGCATGGTTGGGAGCTCCACTAGATGGACGTGAGCAACGACTTTCTTCAAGGTGCTCTTGTTGGTGAGGAGCTCTACATGATCCAGCTCCCTGACTTCAAGGATGGGACGAGCCGAGTCTGGTGACTGCGGAAGGCCTTGTATGGCCTCAAGCAGTCTCCTTGGTGATGGAACATCGAGATCAGCCGTATCCTTTTGAAGGGATGATTTCTCCGTAGCACTGCAGACCTGACACTCTTCATCAATCCTCATGAGCTCCCTTCATGGTGATCCTCGTCTACGTGGACGACCTACTCATTGCATCTCCCGACCTTGCCGTTGTCGAGCAGGTGAAGGAGTTGTTGAAGGCGAAGTAGAAGATGAATGATCTCGGGTGGACGCACGTGTTTCTTGACACGCAGATTGAGCGCAATCTCGTGCAAGGTATCATGTGGGTACATGAGACAGCATACGTTCAGATGCTCGCTGATTGCTTTGCCGATCTCCTAACCACTGCCCCTAGCGCCTCCACCCCGATGACCCCAGATGGGCAGGCGAAGCTGAAGGCTACTGACGCCAGCACCTTGGGTGCAGTGGTGGACATCACGACATTCCTCCGTGTCATCAGGTCACACATGTTTCTCACCACCACCACACGGGCCAACGTCGCCTTTGCCGTGAATGTCCTCGTCCAGTTCTCACAGGCCCCACACGAGCTGCACCTTGATGCAGCTATTGGCGTGTTGCGGTATGTGGTTTCCACCCCATGCCGAGGCCTCACATTCCGTTGGCAGTCGTCCGTGGTGGCTGTAGGCTACACTGACAGCGACTGGGCATGGACCCCAATGGGGAGAGCCGCACTAGTTGGATCTTTCTCATCGGATGTATGGTAGTGTCATGGCATAGCGGGAAGCAAGGGTGCGTCACACGCAGCATAGCAGAGGTAAAGCACGTGGCATTGGGCACTGGTGCATGTGAGAGTGTGTGGCTATGTCGTTTTTTGGGTGAGTTGCTTCAGCTTGTGTTGTCCATCACCTTGCATTGTGAAAACAAGAGTGCCGCCGCGATTGCAGACTACGATGGTGTCCACCATGCACGCACGAAGCACATCAATGTTGAGTATCACTACCTGCGTTCCTTCTTGCATGAGGTCGGCGTTCACATTGTGTGGGCCCAGACTGTGAAGCAGTCGGTTGACTTTCTCACCAAGGCGCTAAAGCGCAACTCGTTCAAGAAGGCTGTGAGTATGGTCGGGTTGCTACCTTGAATGCATGCGGTGTGACTCCTCCCCTGCATGGGTTCTCGTTGCTCATACTCATTGCACATGTGATCCATCTCCTCTCGTTCTTGCACTGAGTGTTGGGTCGGGGAGCATTAGTTCTGCACACTCATGTACACTGACGCCTTTGGATCATGGGGGAGTGTTGTTGTTTGATCTTTGCACTGCCTCACTGACTCATATTGTGACCTCTCGGTTGGTGTACATGCTTGTGCAGACGACTGACTGGATCGACACTAATGCCGACGGGGCGCTGTTCGTTGGAGTGGACGCGTCGTCGTGAAGCCGAGCGTGTGGTTCTCCTCCTCCTCGTGCTTCTGATACTACACCCTCGCACAACCAGCTCCATCGGCAGCTACCCTTAGCCGTCACGTCATCATTAGTCGCAGATGGCTCTCAGGAGCAGTGTAGCCGACGCCTGAGTTCGGGCAGCTATAACTCCTTGTAGCTATTTTTCTTGTTGATTCTGACTACACGACTGCATTTTCTGTGTGGTTGATTTGGTATGGTCCAGTTTTTAGGCAAAACGGACAACGCCCGGGTTTTGGGCTGTCTTGTGCTTGGCAGGTCTCACCCACGAAAATTCTGCCAGACTGGTTATGCCAGGATTTTCCTGGTTGGAAAATCCTGATGGTTGATTTCATGAGTAACAAGCCTCACAGAGCTTGGGTGAGGCTAGAACTGGGAGGGGTCTCAGTTGGTAGCTCATTCTTCATTCCTAATCAGTCATTGCTTCATTCCAGCTGCTTTCTGGCGCTATCTCTGGCACACCTTTGAGTAACAAACAAGAGCTCTTCAGATTTAGACTCCAGTGCAGCAGACTAAGGGTGCAGACTAAGCAACGAGCGTGGGTTCCCGCACGCCGCATCAACAACGCCACTGCCCCAACCTGCGCACTAGCTAGTTCCTTTTTGCGATGCTTCAACATTATTGTTGCTCCTGCTGATGGGGCACTGGTACTATTGCTACGCTATAACAGACGATGTTGTAGTTGCTGCCTCTGTTGTTGCCGCAGCTGCTGCTGCTACTAAAGTCACGTAAGTAGCTCGCACGGTTGTTTTGGCACATAAGGTTGGTGGCACACATGACACACAATGGAGAAGGCTGGCAAAGATGGTCCTAACGCTTCGGCGGGCTTCCTACCTCACAAATGCGTGATGTGCTCAACGTTAGGTTACCTCAGTCGGCAACGGCCGAAGCATGGTTTGCCACAATGTGGGCCGGTATGAAGTGCGCTGAGAATGGCTGCACCTATGCTTGTCGTGAGGTGAGAGGAAGCAGTGTGGCAACACCAAGAGTGGCTACTGCTGAAATCGCGGAAGAGAGGACCACGGTTGAAGGGCAAGGAAAGGAGCCCGGCACCCTAACACGATTTGCTTGCAATTTCCTGCTCTGATACCGAGAGGTGCTATTTGCTAACAGTGTGGAGTGGCTCACAAGTGTAATGGAGCATGGATGGACACACACGCCGTGGAGATGCCGAGGACAATACTTGCAAGCGAGAATCGAGTGCGGTGAGAGTTAGGGGCTAACGAGGTGATCAACATTGGTTGACCAGGCCACCCACGCAATTTTATTGCGCAGGACCCGGCCGCCACCCAAGGATCAAACACGGCCCGTCGACAGCGTGCCGATGGCGGTTTCTCACACACCGGCATACATAGTACGTGTGGACCCGATAAACAACCCGGCCACACACATGCACGTCTGAAACAGCCAACTACATCGACCGCAAGCACATGTGGGTGCATGGAGCCTCTCATGTGTTTGCTCCATACTACTGAGACGATGACACTCATGATTTGTCGATCAGAGCCTCCGACCTCCCAAACGTGTCGAGATTGGGCAAAGCAACGCCATCATTGCACATGGTTGAAGCGCGAGAAACAACCATCCATTGTGTCTGATAATGCCGAAGATCCTCAATTTGGATTGGTCACCTGCAGTGCCGACGCAGAGTTGAGGACACTCGCTTGCTTACCCCCCATTCACAACACTTCAATGCCATATCTCCATCTGTTTCCCAGCTTCAGTGCATAGGTATAGCTTCTCCTTGCTCACTTTTTCCTGTAACAACTTACTCATGAGGCCTTCCAATGAGTTCCACAGACCCCTCCTCCGCAGTGTCAGCTCCCCAAAAATGTAAATTTACTCTCTAAACAGGCGATTGCAGCTTGAAGGCTTGTCAATGAGGGCGCCAGCACCTTGAGGCAAAACTGCAGCCAAGGTGTCTAATTCAGGGTTCACAGCAGCAGCAGCACTTGAGGAGTTCACTGCGTCACCCACAACACCGTCAGAAGAAACTGCATTGCAGCAGCATGATGGCAAACTGTTGCAGCAACGGCGAAGCAGTGGCCATGGCATCAGTTGTGTCGATGTATTGCACACCCTAGGGCTTTGTAGACAACACCAGCTGGAGGAGGCTTGCACCAGCTGATGTAGTGCCATATTGATGTATTGCACCAGCGACAGCGTGCAGGATGCAAATGAACACCATTTGGTCCAACGGCCCCTGCTGGCCTCTGTCGGCCTCACTACGGCCACCAGCCCCTCACTATGCGCCCCTCTACCCCTCAATCGACCCCTCTACCCTCAATCAACCCCTCTACCCCTCAATAAGCCCTTCTACCCCCTTGGCCGGACCTTTGCCAACTTAACTGGACCATCAGCCCCCTTAACTGATGCTGTGGGCTCAGTTTGCCCCTTCGGCCCTCTGCCCCTTTTGCCAGGCCATCAGCTCCCGCGCCCCGCCTCACTCAATCTTTGGCACACCTTTCATGCTGACGAGGGATCTTGCCTCTACCCTTGGCCTCCTCTAGGCCCGAGTCTGCCCCTCCTGGCACCTCCACTCCTCCTCCCAGCAGCCCATCTTTCCACTCCGCCTCGCTTTGCCTAGGTGGCCAACAGCCTTGGACTCCTCCATCGTCTCCCACTTCCGCTTCCTGGATCCCCCAACCCCGCTCGAGCAGTGACGCGCCTCCACTCCATAGCCCGTCTGGGGAGGGTGGGGTGGGGGGGAGGGTGGGGGGGGCCTGGCTCCCGCCTCATGATGTAGCCGAGCCTCAGAGCAGCTGGCCAGCCAGCAAGTTGTCGTGAGCACCACTCTTTTCTGTTTTCATGCACTGCCAATGATCCCTGTAGTGTATTGAGCACTGTCACTCCCACCGACTGCTCCAGCACCTGCCGATGACAACTCCAACTTTTCCTCTGTGCAGCTGCCTTCCTCACTAGCCTTGGCGGCTCTGTTTCCTGCTTCGCACAGAGTCGGTGGACAGCACGTGTGGATGCGCCAGCCAGAAAGCATCTTGAATGATGTCCTCATGCGTCACTCTTATCTCCATCCGACCGCGCCGAGCTGAACCTCTGTGCGCGGGATTTCCACCTGCACCAGCTTCAGCAAAACCACCGCCACCACCACCGACGGCAGCTACACCAGCAATAGCAACGGCGGAGGAACAGCTGGAGGGATGCCCTGGTGCTTGAGGAGCAGCAGCACTAGCAGGAGCTGGCTGCGGTGCAGAAGGTTGAACAGGCTCATACGTGGAGCTACGTGGCTGACTGGTTAGCAGCGCAACTTCTGAAGCCTCACCAGGCAGCAGCTTCTGCTGCAACTTCTGCTCCTGCTGCTGCTGTTCCTGCTGCTGTTGCTGGTGCTGCTGTTGTCTTGGCTGTTGCACGGGTTCGCAGGTCTCCGGGTAGGATCCTTCAGGTTGCGGTGGGCGTTGCCGTTGCTTGCTGTCGCACGAGGGAGCCACGTGGGGCATGCCGGTCCGTGCTTGGTCTTCCACCTGCGCAGCACCACCTCCCAGCAACCCCAGTACAACGTGCAACCGCCAAAGCCATGGCACATGAAGTACGACGTGCAACCGCCAAAGCCATGGCACATGAAGTACGACGTGCAACCGCCAAAGCCATGGCACATGAAGTACAACGTGCAAGAGCACACGGCATGTGTGCCACTGCGTGCACCCAATGCCAATAGGGCTCAGCTTGCAGGAGGGCAGCACCACCACATGCGAGTGCCGTCTTACATGCTGTGCGATGAGACGCACCTCCGCTGCTCTCCCTTACACTCACACACACCAGCATGCACATGTCGATGGTCGACGCGCCGCTTCTGATGACTTGTGGAGAACTGCAGCATTGCCTCTCAGCGAGCATGGCAGTGCAATGTCATGGCCGTGCATGCGCTTGCAGGGAAACAGCTGCTGTGTCTCTACTGTTTCACAAACTACGCGTGCCATGTCGCGCCGCAGCACGTCATGTGATGTCATGTGATGTGATGTGATGTGATGTGATGTGATGTGATGTGATGTGATGTGATGTGATGTGATGTGATGTGATGTGATGTGATGTGATGTGATGTGATGTGATGTCATGTCATGTCATGTCATTTCATGTCATGTCATATGTCATGTCATGCCAAATCATTTCATGGTGTGTCACGCCACATCATGCCATTTTGTTTTTGCTTTCATTTTCTTAGCAATGTGAACTACTTAACATCTCTGAAAGATTGAATGCATGTGTCCACTGAACAATAGAGACCTACCTCTGCACGGAAAACACAGGAGCCCTTGCGGAAGAGCGCGGGCAGAAAGGTGTAGTTGATGTCAAAGCGCGAAAACAGGAGCTCGTTCTTCACTGCACTGCTCGTGCCCTACACAGAAACAATAGCCATGGCAGTGGCGGCAGCCTCCTCAGCATCACCACCAGTGCGACAGTCACAACCAACCATGGTCATGAGCCACCAAAATCATGACTCCAAACACGGGCATCACATCACATCACATCACATCACATCACATCACATCACATCACATCACATCACATA
>SZWC01001200.1:264778-275992 GCA_023375785.1 Penium margaritaceum | reverse complement strand
CCATTCCGCCCTCGCCTACCTCCGCCCCCTCCCCTCCTGTCCTCTCCGTTCCCGCGGCCTCTCCCTCTTCCCCTTCCTTCGCATTGCCGACCACCTCTTCTGCCTTGCCCCCCGGCCCGGACTTGTGCCTCGTCCCCTCCCCGTCTTCAGCCACTGGTCCCCGCCCTCTCCGTCCGTACACCTTTTATCCCGGTCACGCTCACGGTCGTCATTTCTTTCACCTCGAGTTCCGTCGCGTGGTGGATGTCTGCATAGACCACCAGTTTTTCGGCGCTCCCACGACTGTTGCTTGCGTCCTCGCTGTCACCTCCGCCCCTCCCGCGGCCTCTCCTCCCTCGCAAGCTGATGACTCCGACCCTCTCACTCTTGCTGAGGCCCTGTCCCGTCCCGACGCCGCCGACTGGCACGTGGCATGCCTGGCCGAGTTAGCTGCGCTCTCTGACCACGGCGTCTTGGAGCTCGCTGACCTTCCCCCCGGTCGCAAGGCGATCAAGGCCAAGTGGGTTCTTCGTCGGAAGGTCACCGCTACCGGTGCGCTCGATCAGTGTTGACCTGGGCACCCCGAACCCCGGCACATCGATGTCCACCCCGGTACATCGATGTGATCCCCCCCCCACAACGGCCACCCCGGAACCACGGGCTTTTCTGGGGTCAGACTGTGCATTTTCTTGCTTGTCCTGGGCATTGTATACATGGCTAGCATCCTGTTTTCCCGATTTTGCAGTCGCGGGTCATCTCCGCTGCCGCTCGCATTTCCTCTTCTTCGCGCGGTTGACCGCGCTGACTCACGCTGGCAGCATTCGACGTCGAATGCGATGACCTGGCAATCAGATTTCAATGACAAAGTTTAGATCAAGACCGCGATGTAATATCTAGCTGAAAATCATGATGACCTAAGCTCCGTGCTAGAAGATTCAAGTTGGAAGTGCAAATTCTAGACATCAGACAGCAGACTCCGAATTTCTCAAATCGAAGTTTGGAGTTCGGAGTTTAGATTACGAAGTTCGAAGTTTGAAAGTTCAAAAGTGTGATGTTTGGATTTCCCATTCTGCCATCCAAGTTCCGAGTTCGAAGCTCGATGTTTAAAAACCGTCCTTCGGTTATCGGGCTCTAGTGTTTGCTTGTGAAACGTCAATAGGCAGCCAGGCAAAGCATCTATATGAGCATGAAACCCTATGCACAAGTTTTATCTAAAAAGTAATGTTTTGTTCGAAATGGAAGGGTTTGTGTGGTAAAAAGGTGGGGTGGGTGGTGATGCGGCGGGCCGGCAGACGGGGTATGGGGGAGAGTGGGGGGGATGGGGATTGCCCTCGATTTCCGGAAGAGATGCTCCGCCCAATCGGGCCCGTGTCAGACCTGGTTGGTTGGCGGCGGATGGTTTCGGGGCGGGAGAAGGGGGGGGAGGGGGGGGGCGGGGGGCGGGGGCATGTCACTTGGATTTCGAACGTGAACTCGATCCACATCAATGCCCCATCGATGTGGATCGCGGTTCCGCGGCCGCGGTGAAAGGGTCACCCCGGAATCCCGGGTCAACACCGCGCTCGATCGATACAAGGCTCGCCTCACCACCAAGGGGTACTCCCAGGTCCCTGGCATTGACTTTGGCGACACCTACGCTCCGGTCGGTCGTTTCACTACGAGTCGCGTCGTCATCTGTGTGGCCGCTTCCTTCCAGTGGGAGCTTCACCAGATGGATGTCAACAATGCCTTTCTTCATGGTCGCCTTGATGAGGAGCTGTACATGGTTCAGCCTCCCGTTTTTCCGATGGCTCCGCAAAGGTGTGTCGCATTCGTCGTGCACTGTACAGCCTCCGCCAGTCCCCTCACTGCTGGAACGAGGAGCTCACCTCCACCCTTGTCCGTGGGGGTTTCCGTCACAGCAAGTCCGACCCTTCCCTCTTCATTGGCGGCACCCCTGTGGTGCCTGCCTTCATTTTGGTGTATGTCGACGACCTGCTCATCACCTCGCCGTCCTCCACTGCGATCGTCGAGGCCAAAGGCCTTCTCTCCTCGGCGTACCGTATGAAGGACCTTGGTCTCGCGACCATGTTTCTCGGAATGCAGCTCGAGCGTCTCCCTGGTTGTCTCCTTGTTCACTAGGAGCACTATGTCCTTACTCTCGTCGACCGCTTCTCCTCCGTTGTCAACCTGTCGCAGCCTCTCCCCGCTGCCTCTTCCCCCATGCCGCCGGGTACCCAGCTCGCCCTCCGGGCTGCCCACGACACGGCCTCCGGCGAGCTCGAGTCCGCCGTCACCTTTCACTCCATCGTTGGGGCTCTCACATACCTCGCCGGCACCACCCGTCTGGACATCGCCTGTGCGGTGAACGTCCTTGCTCAGTATGCTCGAGAGCCCCGCACGGCCCATCTATGTGCGGCTGCGTATGTCCTGTGGTATGTCATCGGCTCTGCTCGGACTGGCCTCGCCTTTCCGGCCGTGTTGGGTCTGCCGCTCCTCGAGGGCTACGCTGACAACGATTACGCCCGCGACGTGGACGCTCGGAGCTGCAGTGGCTTCTTCTTCCCTCTCGGTGCCGCCGCCGTCTCCTGGCAGAGCGGCAAGCAGGGTTGCATCGCTCATTGCACGGGAGAGGCTGAGTACATGGCCTTGTGTAGCGCCGCCACTGAGGCTGTGTGGCTCCGCCGCCTTCTTGGCGAGTTCCATCTCCCCACGCCACCTGTGCCCTTGAACACTGACAGTGAGAGCAGTCTGGCCATTGCCATGAATGCCGGTGCGCTTCACCGTCGCACGAAGCACATCAACGTCGAGCATCACTACGTATGCGACTTTGTCGCCGCTGGCGACGTCTGCCTGCGGTTCATCTCCGTAGAGCTTCAGCTTGCCGACTCCCTCACTAAGGCCCTTCACCAGCCCGCTTTCGCCTCTAGCATTGCCGCGGTCGGTCTACTAACCCTGCCCCCGGTTGACTGACTCTCCTCCCTCCTCTTCCCTACCCCCGTCCCCTGTTGCTTGCGCGGGCTATCTGTTCATTCGCTCGGTGACTGTCTGCCTTTTGTTCTCGCATCTCCTCTCTCACTTCGCTGCGTGCAGGTTGCTGTCCTCTGACCTCCCTCGCTGTCGCCGTCCCTCGCCGCCGGCTCGTTTGCTCCTCGGTCCCTGCCCATGCCTCCTTTGTCGTCCCCCCCCCTTCTTCCCCTCTCTTTGTGCCCCTCGTTTGTTCTGTGCCTGTGCTCGGTCATGTGCAGGTCCCTGACGCTCTCGCTATGGTGCCTCGTCTCGGAGGCGCGCGTCGCTGGGCCAGCGGGTTCCGCTGCTTGAGCGCTGGCAGTGCGGGTTGCACTTCTGGTGGGGTGCTCCTGCCGGGATGCCTTTGATGGAAACTTGGCAGCCCTCAGGGAGGTGATCAGGCTCACTAAGAGCCGCCTAGGCAGGACCAACTGTTTGTGAGAGGGAGTTACAGGTTGCGTAGACAGAAACTACGGAAGCAAATGTAGGTCTGCAGAGAATGCGAATGTCTGAATCGACTCTTGAGTGAGAAATTAAATTAGCACAGCTTTCTAACAAGCCTAAGTACGCCTCATTTGGCACATGGAGCTGGAAGAACCACTCTGTCAAAGTTCACCTCCTAGCACACTCCTANTGATGGAATCTGGGGCAGCCCTCAGAGAGGTGATCAGGCTCACCAAGAGCCGCCTTGGCAGGACCAACTGTTTGTGAGAGGGAGTTGCAGGTTGCACAGACAGAAATTACGGAAGCAAATGTAGGTCTGCAGAGAACGCGAATGTCTGAATCGACTCTTGAGTGAGAAATTAAATTAGCACAGCTTTCTAACAAGCCTAAGTACGCCTCATTTGGCACATGGAGCTGGAAGAACCACTCTGTCAAAGTTCACCTCCTAGCACAGTCCTAGCCTAGCGGGATGAGGGGGAGTCACACTCTCACACAAGAGAATTACCATCCCTGCCATGTGCACAACCAATAATCTTGGTGGGGACCTTCCTTGAATCTCCCTGAAGGTCCTCCTGCCGCCTTTCTACCCTGAAGGCCGCTCCAAACCTCCTTGGCCAATAATTGTGGCCGTCATAGATGCTGGTAGTGCAGAAGCCATCACTTGAACCGGGCCCATCGCCACCAAACCTTGAAAATCCATATCTCCCTCAAACGGACTCCGAATCGAGTTCCGTCAAGTGCTACAGAACCAGAAAACCATCCTCTATTCACTTTTGTGATGGAAACTGGGGCAGCCCTCAGGGAGGTGATCAGGCTCACTAAGAGCCGCCTAGGCAGGACCAACTGTTTGTGAGAGGGGGTTGCAGGTTGCACAGACAGAAATTACGGAAGCAAATGTAGGTTTGCAGAGAAGGCGAATGTCTGAATCGACTCTTGATTGAGAAATTAAATCATCACAGCTTTCTAACAAGCTCTTATATGCCTCATTTGGTTAAGGGAGCACTGAGATCCACTCTGTCAAAGCTCACCCTCTAGCACACTCCTAGCCTAGCGGGATGAGTGGCAGTCACCTTGTCACACAAGAGAATTATGTCTCGCATGGCCTGCATGGCTAATAATCATAGACTGGTCCTTCCTTGAAGTCTCTTGGACGTCCTCCAGCCGTCTTTTCTCCTTGAAGGCCGCTCTCAGCCGTCCTGGCAAATAATCATGCCGCCTTTTGAGCTCAAAGTGCTCAGGTCGTCACTTGAACCCGACTCATGATCTCCAAACTTTGGAAATCCATATCTCACTCAAACGGACTCCAAATTGAGTTCCGTAAAGTGCACTAGAACCTGTGAAACATCCCCTATGCAACTGTCGAGCAACCTATTTTTGTCACTTTCTGGCACTCTCATATCCATCATTCTCCCACTTTGCGACAATAAAAATCACACAAGTCCGCACTTTCCCCTCAGCTGCTGAAAGCATTGCGCTGCCAGCGGCCTGGTCAGGAAGTCTGCCAACATAATGCTTGAAGGGCAGAACTTGATCAGTACCACCTGCTTCGCCATGAGCTCGTGGATGAAGTGGTACCGCAGGTCGATGTGCTTGGTGCGGGCATGAAACTCTGCATTCTTGGTCAGAGCAATGGCGCTCATGTTGTCACAGTAGATGGTGGTCGCTGTGGTCTGCTGGTGTCCAAGGCTTGCCAGCAGCTCACGCAGCCACACGGCTTCCTTTGCTGCTTCACTCAGGGCGATGTACTCTGCTTTGGTGGAGGAGAGGGCGACACACTCTTGCTTCTTGCTCCGCCAACTGATTGCACCTCCCCCGAGCACAAACACAAACCCACTGGTTGACCTCCTTGTGTCCAGGTCACCTCCCCAATCTGCGTCACTGTAGCCGATGAGGATGGGGCTGTTGTTTCCGTTGAAGGTGAGGCAAAGGCTGCTGCTGCTGTCGAGGTAGTGCAGCACGCGCTTGACCGCCTCCCAATGCGGCACGCCTGGATTCGCGCAAAACTTGCTTAACACTCCCACTGCTTGGCTGATGTCGAGGCGCGTGCCGACTGCTGCATACATGAGGCTTCCAACCGCTGCTTGGTACGGAACTGCTTCCATGCGGATGCTCTCTTGCATGCCGCGGGGAGTCTGCATCATGCTCAGCTTCGCTCCCACTTCCAGTGGTGTTGTTGCTTTGCGCGCTCCTGCCATGTTGAAGCGCTTGACAATGTCACTCACATACGTGCTCTGCGACAACTCCAAAGTCTGCTTCTGCCTGTCGCGCTTGACCTGAAGGCCAAGGTAGTAACTGAGCTCTCCCATGTCTTTCATTTCAAACCTGGCAGCAAGGGACTGCTTCACATCGTCCAAAAGAGACTTGGAGTCAGATGCAATGAGCAGATCATCAACATAGAGCAAGATGATGACCTGGCTTGCCTCTTGAGTGCGCCCATAGACTGCATGATCAGCTTCACTACGCACAAAGCCAAGGCCAGCCAGCTGCTCATCCATCTTGTGGTACCATGCTCGTGGTGCTTGCTTGAGGCCGTAGAGGGCCTTCACAAGCTTGCACACCAAATCCGCCTTTCCCTCCACCACATACCCCTCCGGCTGCTCCATGTACACATCCTCCTCGAGGTCACCATTCAGAAATGCACAAGTCACATCCATTTGGTGCACCTCCCAGTCCATAGCAGCAGCAAGAGCGAGGATCGCTCGGATGGATGGGAACTTTGCGACAGGTGCAAAAGGTCTCATTGTAATCCACACCCTCAGTCTGCGCATACCCCTTTGAAACCAGCCGTGCTTTGTACCTGAGAATCTTACCATCCGTACCACGCTTGAGCCCGAAGATCCACCGGCATCCGATCACCCGGCTGCCGCGTGGAGCCTCCTCGAGAGTCCAGGTGCCGTTCTTCATGAGCGCACCATACTCCTCATCTGCTGCAACACACCAATCTACCGCCTCGGCGGTGCGCATGGCTTCAAAATATGTGGCTGGGTCATCGGTGACTGTGAGGAAGAGAAGCTCGAGGTCAGACGACTCCGTTGGTGGTGGAACGGTGCACAGGTTCACCAGCTCCTCCAGTGGCCTCTGTTTGTTTGCGAGGCGCTCGGATTGCCTCAACAGCTCCCCACTGTCCTTTGCACCTTTGTTGAGGCGTGCAGACCGTTGTGGCAGCTGTTGTGCGTTGCTTTGCTGCTCTTCTTCATCAGATTCCGCTGCCGGCTCCTTCTCCTTCTCAGCTCCCTCCACCTCCTTGTCGTTGCCACTGTCACCGCCATCTTCTGCACCGCCCTCTTCTGCTACCGGTACTTCTCCCACTTCTGGTACAAGTGCGGGAGCAAGCTGAACTGCCGACATAGGGCTTCAATTCCAGCCCTTCACTTCCTCTTGGAAGACCACGTCACGGCTGCGGATGATCTTGCGTGCGGCGAGGTTGTAGAGGCGATATCCAATTGTGTCGTAGCCGAGGAAGGCAGCCTTCACCAACTTTGCGTCCAGCTTGTTACGGCTACCGGCAGGCACGTGCACGAATGTGCCATACCCAAAGACTTTCAGGTGTGTCACTGTTGGCTTGCGTCCCATCCACGCCTCCTCCGGTGTCATCAGCGGCACGGCGCGCGTAGGGCTCCGGTTTTTCAGGTACACGGCGGTATTGACCGCTTCTGCCCAGAACGTCGGCGGGAGCCCCGCGTCTTGGAGCATGTTGCGAACACGCTCCATGAGCGTGCGGTTCGCGGGTTCAGCCACGCCATTCAGCTGCGGTGTTCCAGGTGGGGTGACCTCGTGCTTGATCCCGCGACGCTTGAGGAAGGTGCGGAAGTTGTTGGAGAGGTACTCTCCTCCACCATCGGTGCGAAGCACCTTCAACCACCTGCCACTCTCATTCTGTGCAGCAGCAATCCACACCTTGAAAGCATCAAAGCATTCATCCTTTCTAGCCAGGAACGACACCCACGTCTTCCTCGACTTTTCATCAATGAACGTGGCAAAGTACAACTTGCCGGACAAGGACTGTGATGGCATGGGACCGCACAAATCAGAGTGAACGAGTGATAGAAGCTCAGTCGCGCCCTTCCCTTCCCCTGTGAAAGGAGAGCGGGCTTGGTTCCCTTCAATGCAGCTCTCACAAGCCGATGCACCAGGCTGCTTCACCCCCTTGAGCTCCAGGCTGCGGACCATCTGCTACATGGAGATGATGGCGCCAAAGCCGAGGTGACCAAGCCGGCGGTGCCACAGGCCGATGTCGTGTTTTCCCTCTCTCGCCGCCAACGCTGAGGCGGCTTCCTTCTCCGATGCCACGTAGAGGCGGTAAAGACCGTCCTCCTTGTCTGCTTTTGCATGCACACGCCACACACTTGCAGAGATGGTGTAGCCACCATTCTCAAAGCAAACCTGCATGCCTCCGGAGATGAGAGATGAGACAGAGAGGAGGTTAGCTGCCAGCCCCGGAACATGGAGCACCCCCTTCACACGACGTTCCACGTGCTTGCCCTCAATAGAAGCACAAAACACAATCTCACCCTCCCCAACCGCCATTTGCACATTGTTGTCCCCCATGTACACCCAACAAGGCTCAATGACAGTGTAGACAACGAACCACTCCCTGCGACACGTCATGTGTCGCGTGGCTCCCGAGTCGATGATCCAGAACAGGGCGGTGTTGTCGGAGACGTGCAGGACCCGGATGGTTTTCACAAATCCACTCTCCCCATCTGCGGCGTTCGCAGAAGCGTTCGACTGTTTTCCCGCTCCCACTCCAGCCGCAAGGTTCGCCTTCTTCTTGCGGCATTCGCGTGCCCAATGGCCCCGGCTTCTTGCAGTAGTGGCAGTTCCCCTACTTCTTTCCTCCTCCGCCATTGGTCCTGGTTGATGTAGCACCGCCCCCATGACCAAAGTTGGTGATGAGAGCGACGTCCAGTCCGCTTTCGCCCTCCTCTCCCTTGCGCCGCTCCTCCTCAAACAGCAAGCTCTCCTCCACATCATTGAGAGAGAGCTTGTCCCTGCGCTGGTCCAGGGCAACAATGAGAGGAGTGTAGCTGCTAGGAAGGCCAGAGAGGATGGTTAGCATGAGCACACGCTCCTTGACAGGGTCCTCAATCGCAGCAAGCTGGTCAGAGAGAGACTTCACCATGTTGATGTAGTCAATCATGGATCCGGACTCATCCATCTTCACAATGTGAAAGCGACGACGCAGCTGCATATTCATGAGGATTGTATTGGAAGCATAAGTGGACTCAAGCTTTTTCCAAACCTCCTTTGGCGTGAGGATGCCACGGACGAGGAGTTGCTGCCATTCAGCGAGGTGGAGGTAGATGGTGGCGAGGGCGCGGTCACGCTTCTCGCGGTAGGTACGGGCCTCGACAGGGGAGAGGGAGCTTTCTGCTGGTTCCTGCTCCTTCTCATCCACCTGGCTCCAGAGACCCTTCTCCATCAGCACCATCTTCATGTTGTTGCTCCAGTTGAAGAAGTTCTTGCCTTCGAACTTGGCGATGTTGACGCCGGCCACCACAGAAGCGGATGTCGCCATGNGCAGGTTGCACAGACAGAAATTACGGAAGCGAATGTAGGTTTGCAGAGAAGGCGAATATCTGAATCGACTCTTGAGTGAGAAAGTAAATCATTACAGCTTTCTAACTAGCCCTTATATGCCTCATTTGGCTAAGGGAGCACTGAGATCCACTCTGTCAAAGCTCACCCTCTAGCACACTCCTAGCCTAGCGGGATGAGCGGCAGTCACCTTGTCACACAAGAGAATTATGTCTCGCATGGCCTGCATGGCTAATAATCGTAGACTGGTCCTTCCTTGAAGTCTCTTGGACGTCCTCCAGCCGTCTTTTCTCCTTGAAGGCCGCTCTCAGCCGTCCTGGCCAATAATCCTGCCACCTTTTGAGCTCAAAGTGCTCAGGTCGTCACTTGAACCCGACTCATGATCTCCAAACTTTGGAAATCCATATCTCACTCAAACGGACTCTGAATTGAGTTCCGTAAAGTGCACTAGAACCTGTGAAACATCCCCTATCCAACTGTCATGCCAGATGATTTTTATCGAGCAACCTCTTTTTGTCACTTTCTGGCACTCTCATATCCATCATTTTGTGACTTGATGGTTTTTATCGAGCAACCCACTTTGGTCACTTTTTTTAGCACCCCATATCCAACATTCTCCCACATTGTAAGAATAAAAATCACACAAGTCCACACTGTCTCCTCAGCTGCTGAAAGTGGTGTGCTGCCAGCGGCTTGGTCAGGAAGTCTGCCAACATCATGCCTAAAGGGCAAAACTTGATCTGCACCACCTTCTTTGCCACTAGTTCGCGGATGAAGTGATATCGCAAGTCAATGTGCTTGGTGCGGGCGTGAAACTCTGCGTTCTTGGTCAGAGTAATGGCGCTCATGTTGTCACAGTAGATTGTAGTTGCTGTGGTTTACTGTTGTCCAAAGCTTTCCAGGAGTTCACGCAGCCACACGGCTTCCTTTGCCGCTTCACTCAAGGCGATGCACTCAGCTTCGGTGGAGGAGAGGGCGACGCACTCTTGCTTCTTGCTCCTCCAACTGATTGCACCTCCCCTGAGTACAAACACGAACCCACTGGTCGACCTCCCATTGTCCGGGTCACCTCCCCAATCTGCGTCACTGTAGCCGATGAGGATGGGGCTGTTGTTGCCGTTGAAGGTTAGGCAAAGGCTGCTGCTACTGTCGAGGTAGCGCAGCACACACTTAACCGCCTCCCAATGCGGCATGCCCGGATTCGCGCAAAACTTGCTCAGCACTCCCACTGGTTGGCTAATGTCGAGGCGTGTGCTGACTGCAGCATACATGAGGCTCCCAACTGCTGCTTGGCATGGCACTGCTTCCATGCGGCTGCTCTCTTGCATGCCGCAGGGAGTCTGCGTCATGCTCAGCTTCGCTCCCACTTCGAGTGGTGTTGCTGCTTTGCGCGCTCCTGCCATGTTGAAGCGCTTGACGATGTCGCTCACGTACGTGCTGTGCGACAACTCCAAAGTCTGCTGCTGCCGGTTGCGCTTGACCTGAAGGCCAAGGTAGTAACTGAGCTCTCCCATGTCTTTCATGTCGAACCTGGCAGCAAGGGACTGCTTCACATCGTCCAAAAGAGACTTGGAGTCAGATGCAATGAGCAGATCATCAACATAGAGCAATATGATGATCTGGTTTGCCTCTTGTGTGCTCCCGTAGATAGCATGGTCTGCTTCACTGCGCACAAAGCCAAGGCCAGCTAGCTGCTCATCCGTCTTGTGGTACCATGCTCTCGGGGCTTGCTTCAGGCCGTAGAGGGCCTTCACAAGCTTGCACACCAAACCTTCCTTCCCTTCCACGACATACCCCTCCGGCTGCTCCATGTACACATCCTCCTCAAGGTCACCATTGAGAAATGCACACGTCACATCCATTTGGTGCACCTCCCAGTCCATAGCAGCAGCAAGAGCGAGGATCGCTCGGATGGATGGGAACTTAGCGACAGGTGCAAATGCCTCATTGTAATCCACACCCTCCGTCTGCGCATACCCCTTTGCAACCAGCCGTGCTTTGTACGTGAGAATCTTACCATCCGCACCACGCTTGCGCTTGAAGATCCACCGGCATCCGATCAACCGGCTGCCGCATGGAGCCTCCTCGAAAGTCGAGGTGCCGTTCTTCATGAGCGCATCATACTCCTCATCTGCTGCGCCATGCCAATCTGCCGCCTCAGCGCTGTGCATGGCTTCAGCAAATGTGGCTGGGTCATCGGTGACTGTGAGGAAGAGAAGCTCGAGATCGGACGACTCCGTTGGTGTTCAAACGGTACACAAGTTC
>SZWC01001200.1:251992-264573 GCA_023375785.1 Penium margaritaceum | reverse complement strand
AGAGTCCAGGTGCCGTTCTTCATGAGCGCATCATACTCCTCATCTGCTGCGCCATGCCAATCTGCCGCCTCAGCGCTGTGCATGGCTTCAGCAAATGTGGCTGGGTCATCGGTGACTGTGAGGAAGAGAAGCTCGAGATCGGACGACTCCGTTGGTGTTCAAACGGTACACAAGTTCACCAGCTCCTCCAGCGGCCTCTGTTTGTTTGCGAGGCGCTCGGATCGCATCAGCGGCTCCCCACTGTCCTTTGCACCTTTGTCGAGGCGTGCGGACCGTCGTGGCAGCTGCTCTGCATTGCTTTGCTGCTCCTCCTCATCAGATTCCGCTGCCAGCTCCTTCTCCTTCTCAGCTCCCTCCACCTCCTTGTCGTTGCAGCTGTCACTGCCATCTTCCGCACCGCCCTCTTCTGTTATCGGTACTTCTCCCACTTCTGGTACAAGTGCGGGAGCAAGCGGAACTGCCGACATAGGGCTCCAAGTCCAGCCCTTCAATTCCTCTTGAAAGACGACGTCACGGCTGCGGATGACCTTGCGAGCAGCAAGGTTGTAGAGGCGGTATCCTATGGTGTCGTAGCCGAGGAAGACGGCCTTCACCGACTTTGCGTCCAGCTTGTTACGACTGCCGGTAGGCACGTGCACAAATGCGCCACAACCGAAGACTTTCAGGTGCGTCACTATTGGCTTGCGTCCCGTCCACGCCTCCTCCGGTGTCATCAGCGGCACGGCGCGCGTGGGACTCCGGTCTTTCAGGTACACGGTAGTGTTGACCGCTTCCGCCCAGAAGGTTGGTGGGAGCTCCGCGTCTTGGAGCATGTTGCGAACACGCTCCATGAGTGTGCGGTTTGCACGTTCAGCCACGCTGTTCAGCTGCGGTGTTCCAGGTGGGGTGACCTTGTGCTTGATCACGCGACGCTCGAGGTAAGTGCGGAAGTTGTTGGAGAGGTACTCTCCTCCACCATCGGTGCGAAGCACCTTCAACCGCCTGCCACTCTCATTCTGTGCAGCAGTGGTGTATGGAGATGTGCGGAGTTGTGTGGATTTGTATAGAGTTGTACAGAATTGTACGGAGATGTACAAAATTCTACAACGTTGTGCAAATTTGTGCTAACTTGTGCAGAGTTGTGTGGAATTATACGGAACTATACGAAGTTGTAGGGATTTGTACTGAGTTTTATGGAGGTGTCCAGAGCTATACAGAGTTTACAGAGTTGAAAGGAGTTGTACGGATTTGTACAGAGTTGTAGAGAGTTGCAGAAAGGTGTACAAGTGAAATCGAGCTGCATGAAGATGAGTGGAGTTGTACAGAGTTTTACAAAGTTCTACAGAGTTGTATGGAGTTGTACGGAGTTACACAGATTTATATCGAGTTGTACGATGTTGTACGGAGTTTGAAGGAGCTGTACTCAGCTGTACATAGCTGTGCAAGATATTACGTAGTTTTACAGAGCTCCACAGAGATCTACAGAGTTGAACGGTATAACACAGTAGTCTACGGAGCTTTACAAAGTTTTATGGAGCTGAGAGGAGCTATACGGAGTTGTTCGGAGCTGTACATAGTTGTGTAGAGTTATGCAACATTTTGCGGAGTTGCACGGAGTTGTATAGAGTTGTACGGAGCTGTACAGAGTTGTAAAGAGTTTTACAGAGTTGTAAGGACTTGTATAGAATAATACGGAAGTGTACAGAGTTGTACGGAGCAGTACGAAAGTTATGGAGTTGTACAAAGTTGTATAGAGTTGCATTAATGTTTACGGTGTTTTGCAGAGTTGTACAAAGTTTCATGGATTTTTACGGTGTTGAATGGAGATGTACGGATTTAAAAGAAGATTTTACGATTTTGTACTGAATTTGATGGAGTAGTACGGAGTTTTAGGGACTTGTATAGAGATGAAGAGTTTAATTTGGAGCTATACGAAGTTGTACAAAGTTATCCAGAGTTGTACAGAGTTGTACAGAGCTGTACAGAGTTGTACGGAGTGACAAGGAGTTGTACGCAATTGTGCAGTGTCGGAAGGGCTTGTACAGAGTTTTACGGAGCTGTATGAAGTTGTACAGAGTTGTACTGAGCTAAATGTAGTCAAACACATTGCTATGGAGTTCTACAAAGATGTAGAGAAATGTATACAGCTGTATAGAGTTGTACAAAGTCGTACACAATTGAATAGAGTTCTACAGAGTTGTACGGATTTGTACAGATGTGTACAGAGCTGTACAAAGTGTTAAGGAGCTGTACAGAGTTCTACGGAGTTGTACAGAGTTGTACGGAGTTGTACCAAGTTGTGTGGTGCTGTACAGAGTTGTACGGAGTTGTACAGAGTTGTGCATAGTTTTACAGAGTTGTAAACAGTTGTACGGAGTTGTATGGATTTGTACAGAGTTGTATGAAGTGGTGGGAGGTATACGGAGTTTTACAGGGTTGTACGTGGTTGTACGGAGTTGTGCAAAGCTGTAGGGAGTGGTAAGGAGTTGTACAGAGTCGTATGTGGTTCAGAGTTGTATGGAAGTGTACAGAGTTTAACAGAGTTTTACGAAGTTGTAAAGAGTAGTACCGAGCCTTTCGTAGCTGTAAGGAATTTAACGGAGCTGTACGGAGTTGTACAAAGTTGTACGGGGTTTTACAGAGCTGTACGGACTTTCACAGTTTTCCGGAGCTGTACGAAGGTGTACGGGGTTGTACGGAGTTGTACGGAGTTGTACGGAGCTGTATGGAGTTGTACAGAGATATGGAGTTGCAAAGAGATGTACGGAGTTGATGGATCAGAGCCAATCTGATGAAATCTGGAAGTGACTTGCCAAAAGAGAGTCAATTTTTCTATGCAAAAGCAACTCTAGGAGTAACCACCTTTGACCAACTGGTGATATGGCCTGGATAAAAATGTTCAATGAATGTGCAAAGTTGAAATTTGAAGATTTTCCCCCTTGTTTGAGTGGAGGTGAGAGTGACGAGCACAACATGGTTGTATCATTGGGTGAAACATTCAGTCCAAAAATCCATGTAAACCAATGAGGTAGATGGTCGCACATATATCTTCATAGCACTCTTGCAGGCTGGATATGTACAAAGTTACAAGGAGTTTTTATGGGGTTTTACAGTGTCTTACAGTGTTGTACGGAGCTGTGTGGGGTTCTACAGAGTTTTCCAAAGGTTTACAATGTCTCATGGAGTTGTAAATACCTGTACAAAGTTATACTGAGTTGTATGGATTCGTACAGAGTTGTACGGAGCTGTATGGGTTTGTAAACATCTGCCAAGAAATGTATGAAGGTGTTTGGAGTTGTACAGAGCTGTACGGAGTTGAAGGGAGTTGTACGAAGTTGAACAGGTGTGAACGGGGTTGTACGGAGTTTTGCAAGGGTTTACCTAGTTGTGCGGAGTTTCACGGAGTTGTACGGAGTTGTTGGGAGCTATACGGAGTTTTACAGAGTTGTATGGAGATGTGCGGAGTTGTGTGGATTTGTACAGAGTTGTATAGTATTGTACGGAGTTGTCAAAAATTCTTTAAAGTTCCACGAAGTTGTGCTAACTTGTGCGGAGTTTTGTGGAATTATACGAAACTTTACAAAGTTGTATGGATTTGTACAGAGTTTTACTGAGGTGTCCAAAGTTGTACAAAAGTTTTACAACATTGTGAGCAGTTGAACGGAGTTGTACGGAGCTGTACGGATTTGTAGAAAGGTGTACAAGTCAAATGGAACTTCATGAAGTTGAATGGAGTTGTACAGAGTCGTACAAAGATCTACAGAGTTGTACGGGGTTTTACGGAGTTATATAGATTTGTATTGAGCTGTACGATGTTGTACGGAGATTTAGGGAGGTGTATGGAGCTATACATAGCTGTGCAGAATTTTACAAAGATTTTCAGAGCCTCACAGAGTTTTACAGAGTTCAACAGAATGATATAGTTATCTACACAGCTTTACAGAGTTGTATGGAGCTGAAAGGAGTTCTACCGAGTTCTTTGGAGCTGTACATAGTTGTGTAGATTTATGCAGCATTTTGCGGAGTTGCACAGAGTTGTATAGAATTTTACAGAGCTGTACAGAGTTCTAAAGAGTTTTAAACAGTGTAAGGACTATTCTAGAATAATACGGAAGTGTACAGAGTTGTACAGAGCTGTACGGAAGTTATGTAGTTGTACAAAGTTGTATAGAGTTGCATTAATTTTTGCGGTGTTTTGCAGAGTTGTACAAAGTTTCATGAAGTTTTACGGCGTTGAATGGAGAGGTACGGATTTAAAAGAAGTTGTACGATTTTGTACAGATTTTTACATAGTAGTACAGAGGTGTAGGGAGTTGTATAAAGCTAAAGGGTCATATTTGGAGATGTACGGAGTTGTACAGAGTTATACAGAGTTGTTCAGAGTTGTACGGAGCTGTACAGAGTTGTACGGAGTGATAAGGAGTTGTACAACGATGTACGCAGTTGTGCAGAGTCAGAAGGGCTTGTACAAAGTTTTCCGGAGTTTTATGAAGTTGTACAGAGTTGTACTGAGCTAAACGTAGTCAAACGCATTTCTATGGAGCTCTAAAACGCTCTAGAGGAATGTATACAGCTGTACAAAGTTGTACAAAGTCTTACATAGATGAATTGAGTTCTATAGAGTTGTACAGATTTCTACAGATGTTAACAGAGCTGTACAAAGTGTTAAGGAGCTGTAGAGAGTTCTTCAGAGTTGTACAAAGTTGTACGTAGTTGTTGTGAGTTGTATGGTGTTGTACGGATTTTTATGGAGTTGTACAAAGTTGTACATAGTTTTACAGAGTTGTAAATAGTTGTACAGAGTTGTATGGAGTTGTACAAAGTTTTATGAAGTGGTGGAAGCTATACGGGATTTTACGGGGCTGTACGTGGTTTTAGGGTGTTTTACAAAGCTGTACAGGGTGGTACGGAGCTGTACAGAGTCGTACATGGTTCAGAGTTGTACAAAAGTGTACAAAGTTGAACAAAGTTTTACGGAGGTGTACAGAGTAGTACAGAGCCATACGGAGTTGTATGGAATTGAACGGAGCTATACAGAGTTGTAAAAAGTTGTATGGACTTTCACAGAGTTGTCCAGAGTTTTAGGGATGTGTACGGGGTTGTACGGAGTTGTACGGAGTTCTACGGACCAAATTGCAAGCGCACCAGTTCAATGCACCAGAAAACCAGTGCATGAAGAAGCTAACATTAGGCATATATGCCATCTGTGTATAAAAATTTGCCCATGAGCCCAAGGGATAGCTTTCATGTGGCAAATCTAGCACAAGGCATGAAAGAACCAAGGCGCTTGGCTGAAGTGGCGTTACAAATGCTTCAACAAACATCAATGCGTCAAGTAGCTGAGCATGGAGCAATGGCAACGGACTATGTTGGTGGTGGAGACGTTCTCCACCAGCCCTTTACAAGCACTCAACCAAAAAACAAAGGTGTTGCCACTTTGTAGACGGGCGCATAGGTGCCGTTCCACCTACACAACAAGCAAGAGCAACATGGAGGAGGAGAATGCAAAGTCAACTTCTCCTGTTTTTTGGACCAATCTGTCTTGCATGGTTTGCGCATGCGGCAAGAGCTTGGGCGCCATGTACACCAATTGACCATACACGATACCTAGCTATAGAGGCATAATGTTTGGCTGAGGAGGTGCAACATATAGCACAGGAAGAAGGCGCAGCACGTCAAGCTGTGGAGCAAGAGAGGGATTCGCTAAGGTAGGAAATAACCACTGAAGGGGATCTTATAACATAGGAAATGCATGAGGAGCTTGCCCATGTAGCTCAAGCATTGACAAAGAAGTAACTGAAGTGGAGCCACTTGTGACTCTGCAACCCAAATGACTCAACGTTAGCAACACCTTGCATGGACCCAGCAACAACTTCAACCACACCAACTTTAACACCAACAACAGTCACAACAATGGATGTAGTTATAACATGGTTTACAAGAATCGTCTCCACATTTGCCTCAAGATAGCCCTCATCTAGTCGTGCAACCNTAACATAGGAAATGCATGAGGAGCTTGCCCATGTAGCTCAAGCATTGACAAAGAAGTAACTGAAGTGGAGCCACTTGTGACTCTGCAACCCAAATGACTCAACGTTAGCAACACCTTGCATGGACCCAGCAACAACTTCAACCACACCAACTTTAACACCAACAACAGTCACAACAATGGATGTAGTTATAACATGGTTTACAAGAATCGTCTCCACATTTGCCTCAAGATAGCCCTCATCTAGTCGTGCAACCAGCCATGTCTCCACAAGTACATCCGTTTCCTCCACTACAAGGAGGCATGCCACAGATGTTTTTGTCTCAACAACCACAGCCTGCCTTGATGGATCCATCCATGGCACAAATTCAATGGTGCTCTGTGCGGGTCCCTCAATTGACCACACAAAGCAAGGCGTATCAAGGCGTGGAGGACAATGTGGTCCAAGTAGTAGGGTCAGCTGAAAATTTCCTCCGTAAGGCAATCAGACAAAATACATCTGAGCATAGTAGTAGAGTGTGTTGGTAGCAAATTGATGTACAAGAGCTCCCAGGTCAAGAAGAACATACGTGTGTGGAAACTACCACACACATAGGCACTGTATGCCCAACTCGTCAAGCTCTCAGTACGGGCCACGAGCAAGAGAAAGATAGAGAAAAGAGATTCATAGCTCAGAATATACCATAATGCATTAAGTGGAACCAACAACATGGTGGCAATAGCAAGTTAGCTCACCACCATCAGCGACGGCGTCTCTACGAGCTCACTGAGGCTGATGCCTCAGTAGTAAATTGGATTTAGCCTTTCGCAACGACACTGCCCTTCATCAGTTATGGATTGGGCAAGAGAGGAAGCGGAAGAAGAGGAGGGAGAAAAGGATAGGAGTGTCTAAAAAACCAATGAGGAGATGTAAAGGAAGAGGAGCTCCTTTGGAAGTAAACTTCCCCAATGAATAGTGGTGAAAGGAGCAACTACAATTGCAAATGTCAAGAACGTTCTTGGCAGCAACAACCACAAAACCTTATAACACCTAACATGACCTTAGAGGATGTACGTGGAGCAATGAGCTTCCAATCAGCTATGTGATCACCTCCATCCAGACCTTTGCAAGAGGGGAGGAGGACGAGGAAGAAGACCTCCACAATAGTGGAGGAGGTCCACTTATTTTATCGTATGGATTTGGTGGATCAGCTGCAAAACCTTTTTTGTTAGGCTTGAACCTCTCCATTGGAGTGGCTATGACAACGACACACAAGCCAATAGCAACACTTGTGATCTGAAGCAATAGTGTGGTGGCAAGAAGGAGCATGTCATGCCCAAGGGGAGAGGAAAAATGAAAAGATTCTTGTCATATCGGCAGGTGGTTGCAATAAGCCCACCTCTTGGCAGGTGAAGTATGTGATTCCTACCGTGTCAGTAGGCTGTTTTAATGAGCCCACCACTTGGCGGGTGACATACGTGATGGAGCTCTGCTCCAAGACTGATGATTCTACCATTTTGGCAGGTGGTTGCAGTAAGTCCACCTCACAGAGGCGGCATGCATATTGGGACTTTACTCCACGACCGACGTTCGTGGCGTGTCGATAGGTGGTGGTAGTAAGTCCATTCCATTAGAGGTGGCATACGAGGTGGAGCAATACCCAACTTACACAGTGCAATGGAGATTATGGTTTTGTTTATGTGAATCCACTGGGTGTGGCTCAACGGACACAGACCTGGTATTCTTTTGAGAGGAGCCCCAAAGGGTGTGTGAAAACAACTTTGTGGACAAGCATATGCATGATGAGAGTACATGACTTTGAAATGAGAGACCTTCATGGAGCTTCCTTGGCACGTAGGTCAGGAGGGGCTTCTAATGACCGGAAATGCATTATGTAGCCTGAACAAGAGGCCTTCTTAGCAGCAGCTCAACCATGCATGAAGCCTTGACACCTGGATCTCCATGGGGCGATTTGGTAAAACATTTAGGTGGATCTTGATTGATGGGCCTAATGTCACAACATGTTAACATCAACGATCCTGAGAGGAAGGCCTTATGAGAAAGCAACCTTCAGGTGAAGGTTTACGTGAAGCCCTGATGAAGCTCCTTCAAGGAGGAAGCTTCCCCTTAGAGCAACAAGGGTGTCAGTATGCGCCCAGGAATGAATATAGCTTCTACCGGATGGAACATTCCTCAGGGTAAGGCAGAGGTGGCAGCAAACCTAAACTACCTAAAAGAAGCTTCTTGTTTAGGTGGTCAACATGCGAGAACCTCAAGTATAAAAGGCGAAGATGTTTTCATTTCTCACTATCTCTAGCATCATCGCAGCATCCCAAATGATACCTCCAGGTTCAAAACCTCCAGTTTTATATTTGTCTAGTATAATATTATTCCTTTGCCTGTGCAATGTTCTTGACCAAGCTGCTGGAGGTTCCTAGAAGACCCCTAAAAGACTGACACTTGTGTGTCAGCATGCGTGGAGGATGATGTTCGAGATCCCTACAGGATCCTTGTAATCGTAAGAAATTCTGCCAGCCCGGGATGAGGTCAATCCCTCCAAGGCCCTTGTAAGCCCGGCAAGGCCTGCCACCCAGGGAGAAGGACGCCCTAACATCATGAAGGTCTACGTCTGTTGCGACGGTGGTTGTGCCAAGACCGTTGCTTTGATAGCCTTGACGGCCTAGCAAGGCGTTTCGTCCCATTTTAGGGCCAGTATCTATGTCAGAGCATATTGCTAGGCTCTTTGTATAACTGTTTCTCCTTGTAAAATTCTTGTACTTTGAACATGATTCGAACTCTATGCTCTTGCTTCNCTTGTAAGCCCGGCAAGGCCTGCCACCCAGGGAGAAGGACGCCCTAACATCATGAAGGTCTACGTCTGTTGCGACGGTGGTTGTGCCAAGACCGTTGCTTTGATAGCCTTGACGGCCTAGCAAGGCGTTTCGTCCCATTTTAGGGCCAGTATCTATGTCAGAGCATATTGCTAGGCTCTTTGTATAACTGTTTCTCCTTGTAAAATTCTTGTACTTTGAACATGATTCGAACTCTATGCTCTTGCTTCCGCTAATTTCTCAACCAAGTGAACAACCTTGCTGGGCACAAAAGGTCCTATGACAAAAGGGGACCCCCTTTCTACACTAGAGCATGCAATGAATTTTTCACCACCCGCTCCCCAAATCTCAACATTGTACAAAGTTTTCCCGGTTCTCATAGAGGTACATGGAGTTGCACCAAGTTGTCCAGAGCAGCATGGACATTTACAGAGTTTTACGGTGTTGTACGTAGTTATATGAAGTTGTATGGAGTTGTATGGATTTGCATAGAGTTCTATGGAAGTACATGAAGTTGTAATGAGTTGTTCATAGTTTGATGGATTTCTAGAGGTCACTTATAGATTTAGAAGGATGTATATAGTCGTACATAATCGTGCATAATTAAACAGAGTATAATGATGATATACAGAGCTGCACATTGTTGTACAGAGATATGTAGAGTTGTATCAAGTTGTTAGGAGTTGTAGAGAGTGGAACAGAGTTCTACATAGTTGTTCTGGATTGTACGGATTGGCACACAGTTCTAAAGAAGAATAAAGGGTTCTACGGAATTAAAAGGAGTTGTACAATGTTGTGTAGATGTGAACAAAGTTGTAAGAAGTTACAGATGGTTGTTTGGAGTTGTACAAACTTCTACATTCTTTTTTTTTTTCTTTCAACAAGGACGTCCAAAATTGTGCCAAGTTATAGTAATCTCCATAATGTCTCACCTAATGGTAAAGAGATGTACGGAGTTGTACAAAGTTGTACGATGTTTTTTGGTTGTATGCCATTATGTCTAGTTGTAGAGAGTTCTATGGTCTCGCCTAGAGTTTCATACAGTTTTATGGAGTTGTATAAATTTAAATGGACTAGAAGTTAGTTACATAGATTTTTACAAAGTTGTACAAAATTGTACGCAATAGCACAGAGGTGTAAGGTGTGATTCGTAGTTTTACGTAGGTGTGTGAGTTTTTACATAGTTGCATTGAGTCATATAGAGTTAAACGGAGCTGCATGAAGTATTTAGAGTTTTATAGAGTCGCACACAGTTGCTCGGAGGTGCACAGATGTGTACACAGTTAAATGGAGTTGCAAAAAGCTGTACAAAATTGTACGGAGTTGTACGGAATTGTACGGTGAATGACAAATTTGTACCAAGTTGTTTTGAGTTTTATGGAGTCGTGGAGTTGTACGGAGTTGAACAAAGTTGTAGGTAGCTACACAGAGTTGTTTGAAGTTATACAAAATTACACGGAGTTGTATCGAGTTACAAGCGCTTTCAACTGTTCATAGCGATTTGCACGGAATTCCATGGAATTGTACATAGTAATTCGGAGCTGAACATTCTTTTGTGGAGTTGTTCCAAGATTAAAACAGTTGATCAAAGTTGTACATTTTTTGCAGAGTTGTGTAGTGTTACGGAAATGTACGAGATTGTATGGCATTGTACAGAGTTGTACAAACTCGATTGGAGTTGTAGAGTAAAAAAAGGTGTTGCATAGATTTGCACGGAAACGCGCAGAGCGGTAAGGATTTTACGGAGCTCCATGGAGTTAGAATGAGTTGTATGGAAATGTGAGGGACAACGTGGTAGGGTCAACTATCGTGGTAGGCAAGATACCACGAGTGGGGATTCCACAAACGGAACCCCCTTCTTGCGATGGACTTTGCCCTGGCAAAGTCCATCCAGGTTGTGGCTGCGAAGGAGTGAAAATTGTCAGTCTGAAAATCCACTCGCATGGTTATTCCCGCACTCTGTTTGTGGATGGCTAGGTGTGTGTAACAGAATGCGGCCGAGGGTCGTCCTATGCACAATTGCATATATGAATAATGGTATGAACACTAAATTCAACCGGTTTTGGCGCAAATGTAGCGCTGATCTTCGTAAAAACCATTACATCAGTATTAGAGCCAGAGCGCATGGATTTTAATCTCGTGGCCGACGTGAAGCACAATACCACCTCGATGTCAGAGCATGGTGTCTGTGGGTACACACGGGAAAGCAGCATCTTCGAGACATCGGTATCACATGGTGAGGAGGCCTGTCCGTTGGGACTGTAGTTCGGCGAACTACGAGACGACATGTAGCTGTGGAAGTTGGGCATCGTAAGGGTGTCCGTGCCAATTAAGGAGGACCACGTAGAGCCTGGGCACCCCGTGACGTGAAGGATTGGTCTGCATCAAAGAGAGTGTCAGGGTTCCGAGGGGGAGGAGTGTAACAAAATGTAGTCTGAGGGTCATCGTACGCACGATTCCGTAAATGAATAATGGTACAAACACTAAATACAACTAGTTTTGGTGTAGAGGTAGCACCGTTGTCAAAACTGTTATTGAGTGGAGGACACTGACTTCATCGTGGACTTTTCCTGCCTCGGCAGATCCGTGCGACGATCCTTGGATGATTGCGGACAGTAGCGACCTCGAAGTGCGTGAAAAATGTGGTTTACCCCCTTTTGAGGCACAAAATTTCCAGGTTCCTCGAATACTGACGTCACAAAGTGAGTGGGTGAGACTGCCTTGCCCAGTCACCCCTTCCCAGCCACGGCTCAGTAGGCACCACGGGGCACCATGCGATCGGTCTTGCCGCGGACCCAAGAGTACCCCTGCCGCACCGGACTTCAGCAAGTTTGGATCAACGCTTCACCGGACTCATCTAGCCTGGCTAGGCCTTCATGATGGTGATCCGGTGTGGAATAGGCGTTGATGGCCGCGGCTGGATGGGTATGAAAAACGTTTATGGTCATCCTCCTCCTCGTCGTGATGTCATCAGCAGATTTTTGTCTCTTTTTCGATCGGACGTGGGTTAGAAAATCTAGTTTGTCGTAGAGAAGAGGGACCTGTATCAGAACAAACTGACGACAATCCCCATACTGCGAGACAAATTGCCCTGCTTTTATGACATTATACGAAACTGAACGCTGAGTGAGGAGGATTGTGAATAAAACGATTTTTCATGCCCATCCAGCCGCGGCCAGTAATTGTGAACCTACACGCACTAGACGTCAATAATAGTGAATAATGGAGACGTGACCTGCTTGAATGGAGATGGCCGGTAAGTCAAACACACACCACGGCATGTCGCGTTTTGGCGTGACCTGCTTGAACTCTTGGCTTGCCGAATTCTCGTCTCCCCACACGTGAAGTATGCGGCACGGATTCGGGCAAGAAGCGTGTCCGCCACTGCACGTTCCCGTGAATCGGTGACGCAGACACTTCTTTCATTTGTGCACCAACGACGCCAAATGTCTACGCTGTGCGTACGCTGGGCGTCCGCGGTCGCCAGGTTAGTGAGAGACGCTTGGGTGCCTGGTTTAGTGGTCGAACGTCCGCCGGTCATAGGACGATCCTGCTCCGATAGGCGGAGCCCAATCGATGGTCGCTACTTGTGCCGGTCACGACATGGCACACCACCTCCGCTGCACACTGTCGATCCGATTCAACGATGGGAATTCGCCGCTCCCCGACCCAAATTTCGGATGCAACACACGCGGGACGCGGTCGTAGCACGCAGCGGAAATGGTTGAATTTCAGTGGCCTCGTCGGAACGGTCGCAGCGCTCCCATCCCAAACTGCCGCAGCGCGGGGGGACCGGGGGGGG
>SZWC01001200.1:225661-236250 GCA_023375785.1 Penium margaritaceum | reverse complement strand
CACTGGGGTCCTTCCTAACAAGAGAAGTTCATGGCCACCTAGGACAAAACAATGAAGGTGTACCTGGACATATAAGACAAATGAGCACACTGAGTGCATTCTTAGTGTACTTTTATATGGTGACTGAGCACACTTTCCAAATACACCAGCCCCACACACTAGGGTCATTCCTAAGAAGAGAATGGTCTGAGCATACAAGACAAAAGTACACTCTTCCCATACACTATTAAAGGATTTTAAGCAGGGGTGTAAAGAACTCCCTTTGTGGAGATTACACTCAAGGAACACACCAAAAAGGGAGTGTATGAAATGACCACGATTAACCATACCTCGTCCGGAGATGTGCGGAGCTATATGGAAGTGTATGAGGTTGTACGGACTTGTACGGAGTTGTACAGAGTTGTGGGGAGTTGTACGCAGTTGTACAGGCTTGCACGGAGTTGCACTGAGTTGTTCTGAGTTGTACAGGGTTGTACAGAGTTTAACACAGCTGTGCAGAGTTGTACGGATTTTTACAGAGTTGGACAGAGTTGTACGGAGTTGCACAAAATTGTACGGAGTTGTTCTGATTTGTATGGAGTTTTTTGAAGATTTACAGAGTTTTACAGAGCTGTTCAGAGTTCTACAGAGTTGTACGGAGTTTTACGGGGTTAAACTCAGTTGTTTTGAGTTGTACGGAGTTGTGCATTGCTGTACAAATGTTTATGGATTTGTGAAGTTGTTCGGAGTTGTATGGAGTTACACGGGATTGAGTTGAGTTGTATGGAGCTGTACAGAGTTGTACGGAGTTATGCGGAGTTTTAGGGAGTTTTATAGAGTTTTCCGGAGGTGTACGGACTTGTATGGAGTTAAATGGTGTTGTACGGGGTTGTATGGAGTTGTACGGCATGTATGAAGTTGTCCAGAGTTTTATGGAATTGTACAGACTTGTATGGAGTTGTACGAATCTGTACAAAGTTATACGGGGTTGTATGGAGCTGTACGCAGCTGTACGGAGCTGTACAGAGTTGTCCAGAGTTATACGGAGTGGTACGGAGTGGTACGGAGTTGTACGAAGTTGTACAGAGTTGTATGGGTTTGTACTGAATCTTTCAAAGTTGTACGGTGTTGTACGGAGTTGTACGGAGGTCTACAGAGATGTATGGAGTTGAACAAAGGTGTTTGGATTAGAACGCAGTTGCAAGGTGTTGTATAAGGTTTAACACAGTTGTATGCAGTTGTACGGAGTGTTACGGGGTTGTACGGAGTTGTATGACGTTTTACAGAGTTGCACAGAGTTGTACGGAGTTTTACGGAGTTGTAAGAAGGTATACGGAGTTCTACAGAGTTGTATGGAGTTGTACGGAGTTGTATGGCATTGTTCAAAGTTGTACAGAGTTGTACAGGGTTGTAAGGGATTGTGCAGAGTTGTACAAAGTTGTTCGGAGTTATACGGAGTTGTAGGGTGGAGTACAGAGTTGTACGGAGTTGTACAGAGTTGTATAGAGTTGTACAGAGTTGTGCGGAGTTGCACAGAGCTGCACAAAGTTGTGTGGAGTTATACGGAGTTGTACACAGTTGAACGGATTTTTACGGAGTTTTACAGCGTTGTACGGAGTTATACGGAGCTGTACCAAGTTGTGAGAAGTTGTACGGAATTGTACTACAAGTGCTACAAAAGTGTACGGAGTTGTACAGTATTGTACAGAGTTGTATAGAGTTTCCGGACTTGTACGGAGTTTTCCGGAGTTGAACGGGGTTGTACAGAGTTGGAGGGATATGTACGGAGTTGCACAGAGTTGTACTCAGTTATGCGGAGTTGTACTGAATTGTACAAAGTTTTCCGGAGATTTACAAAGTTTTACGGAGTTGTACGAAGTTATAGGACATTTTCACAGAGTGTACGCAGTGGTATGGAGTTGTACGGAGTTGTACAAATTACACAGATTTTTACATTGTTGTGAAGTTGTACGGAGTTGTATGGAGTTGCACGGGGTTGTATGGAGGTGTACAGAGTTGTATGGCATTGTACGGAGTTGTACAGAGTTTTACAGAGTTGTATGGAGTTGTATGGAGTTGAACGGGGTTGTACGGAGATTTACGGCATGTTAAAAGTTGTACAGAGTTGCAATAGCCAGTGTTGCAACTGCCAGAGTTGCAACTGCCAGTCTTAAAACTGCCAGTATTGCAACTGATGGTGTTGCAACTGCCAGTGTTGCAACTACCAGAGCTGCAACAGCCAGATTTGCAACGGCCAGTGTTGAAAATGCCAATGTTGTAATTGTTACAGTTGCAACTGCCAGTGTAGCAACTGTCAGTGTTACAACAGCAAGTGTTGCAACTGCCAGTGTTGCAACTGCTAGTGTTGCAACTGCCAGTGTTGCAACTGCCAGTGTTGCAACTGCCAGTGTTGGAACTGTCAGAGTTGCAACTGCCAGTATTGCAACTACCAGTGTTACAACTGCAAATGTTGCGACTGCCAGTGTTGCAACTGTCGGTGTTGCAACGTCAGTGTTGCAACTGCCAGTGTTGCAACTGCCCGTGTTACAACTGACAGGGTTGCAACTGCCAGTGTTGCAACTGCCAGGGTTGCAACTGCCAGTGCTGCAACTGCCAGTGTTGCAACTGCCAGTGTAGGAACTGTCAGAGTTGCAACTGCCAGTATTGCAACTACCAGTGTTACAACTGCAAATGTTGCGACTGCCAGTGTTGCAACTGTCGGTGTTGCAACGTCAGTGTTGCAACTGCCAGTGTTGCAACTGCCCGTGTTACAACTGACAGGGTTGCAACTGCCAGTGCTGCAACTGCCAGTGTTGCAACTGCCAGTGTTGCAACTGCCAGTGTTGCAACTTCCAGTGTTGTAACTGCCAGTGTTGCAACTGCCAGTGTTGCAACTGACAGTGTTGCACCCACAGAGTTGCAACTGCCAGTGTTCCAACTGCTAGTGTTGAAACTGCCAGTGTTGCAACTGCCAGTGTTGCAACTGTCAGTGTTGCAACTGCCACTGTTGCAACTGCCAGTGTTGAAACTGCCAGTGTTGCAACTGCCAGTGTTGCAACTGCCAGTATTGCAACTGAAAGAGTTGAAAACAACAGTGTTGCAACTGCCAGTGCTGAAACTTCCAGTGTTGCAACTACCGGCTTTGCAACTGCCAGTGTTGCAACTGCCAGTGTTGCAACTGCAAGTGTTGCAACTGTCAGTATTGCAACTGCCAGTGTTGCGACTGACAGTGTTGCAACTGCCAGTGTTGCAACTGTCAGTGTTGCAACTGCCAGTGTTGCAACTGCCAGAGTTGCAACTGACAGTGTTGCAACTGACAGTGTTGCAACTGCCAGTGTTGCAACTGCCAGTGTTGAAACTGCCAGTGTTTGCAACTGCCGGTGTTGCAACTGCCAGTGTTGCACCCACAGAGTTGCAACTGCCAGTGTTCCAACTGCTAGTGTTGAAACTTCCAGTGTTGCAACTGCCACTGTTGCAACTGTCAGTGTTGCAACTGCCACTGTTGCAACTGCCAGTGTTGAAACTGCTAGTGTTGCAACTGCCAGTGTTGCAACTGCCAGTATTGCAACTGAAAGAGTTAAAAATTACAGTGTTGCAACTGCCAGTGCTGAAACTTCCAGTGTTGCAACTACCGGTTTTGCAACTTCCAGTGTTGCAACTGCCAGTGTTGCAACTGCCAGAGTTGCAACTGCCAGTCTTGCAACTGCAAGTGTTGCAACTGTCAGTGTTGCAACTGCCAGTGTTGCAACTGACAGTGTTGAAACTGCCAGTGTTGCAACTGTCAGTGTTGCAACTGCCAGTGTTGCAACTGCCAGAGTTGCAACTGCCAGTGTTGCAACTGCCAGTGTTGCAACTGCCTGTGTTTTAACTGCCAGTGTTGCAACTGCCAGTGTTGCAACTGCCAGTGTTGAACCTGCCAGTGTTGGAACTGCCAGAGTGGCAACTGAAAGTGTTGCAACTGCCAGTGTTGCAACTGCCATTGTTGCAACTGCCAGTGTTGCAACTGCCAGTGTTGAACCTGCCAGTGTTGGAACTGCCAGAGTGGCAACTGAAAGTGTTGCAACTGCCAGTGTTGCAACTGCCATTGTTGCAACTGCCAGTGTTGCCACTGCCAGTATTGTAACTGACAGTGTTGCACTGCCAGTGTTGCAACTGCCAGTGTTGCAACTGCCAGTGTTGCAACTGCCAGTGCTACAACTGCCAGTGTTGCAACTGCCAGTGTTGGAACTGCCAGTGTTGCAACTGCCAGTGTTGCAACTGTTACAGTTGCAACTGCCAGTGTAGCAACTGTCAGTGTTACAACAGCAAGTGTTGCAACTGCCAGTGTTGCAACTGCTAGTGTTACAACTGCCAGTGTTGCAACTGGCAGTGTTGGAACTTTCAGAGTTGCAACTGCCAGTGTTGCAACTACCAGTGTTGCAACTGCCAATGTTGCAACTGCCAGTGTTGCAACTGTTGGTGTTGCAACTGCCAGTGTTGCAACTGCCAGTGTTGCAACTGCCAGTGGTACAACTGCCAGTGTTTGCAACCGCCGGTGTTGCAACTGCCAGTGTTGCACCCGCAGAGTTGCAACTGCCAGTGTTACAACTGCTAGTGTTGCAACTGCCAGTGTTGCAACTGCCAGTGTTGCAATTGTCAGTGTTGCAACTGACAGTGTTGCAACTGCCAGTGTTGCAACTGCCAGTATTGAAACTGCCAGTGTTGCAACTGCCAGTGTTGTAACTGCCAGTGTTGCGACTAAGAGAGTTGAAAATTCCAGTGTTGCAACTACCAGTGTTGAAAATTCCAGTGTTTCAACTGCCAGTTTTGCAACTGCCAGTGTTGCAACTGCCAGTGTTGTAACTGCCAGAGTTGCAACTGCCAGTGTTGCAACGGCAAGTGTTGCAACTGTCAGTGTTGCAACTGCCAGTGTTGCAACTGCTAGTGTTGCAACTGACAGTGTTGCAACAGCCAGTGTTGCAACTGCCAGTGTTGCAACTGCCAGTGTTGCAACTGACAGTGTTGCAACCGCCAGTCTTGCTACCACCAGTGTTGCAACTGCCAGTGTTGCAACTGCTAGTGTTGCAACTGCAAGTGTTGCAACCGCCAGTGTTGCAAATGTTGGGAGAATCATTTGAAGAGGGTTTGAAATCCTTCTGCATGATCCATAGACACTGCAGGAGGAGGAGAGAAGCAGCTGGAGGAGTGAATCCATGCATGCATGTTGTCAGGTCTTGTGCGTCCATGACTGAGGGAGAACATGTGTCAGAGCTGAGCCCAGATGGAGGCCAAAGCGATAGTGACAACCGCTGGGTAGTTGTAGTGAATTTAAGGAAGGGTGAAGGCTGAAGCAGCAGAGGGCTGGTCCGAAGAGATGAAGGGAGAAGAAAGTAGTCCAGTGAAGTCTGCAGATGAGATGATGTTGACAGCAGGCACGTCGTCAGCTCTGAGAACTCAGAGTTGTCTTGGAGAGACTGCCATGGTACTGGAGAGATTTAGTCGTTCTGAAGGGCAGCACCACATTTTTTAGGAGAGAGTGCGCAACATGGTGTGAGATGAAGTTCAGAAGAGGACAGGAACGTGAGTGGTGTAGGCGGAGAATGAGCTGGCGGTAGCAGTGATGAGGTTTCCAAGGCTTCATTTGCTGATGATTTTGGAACTTCAGGAGTGCCTGATGACTGCAGGAGCAGATGAGTTGTTGGCTTGCTGCAAGAAGACACACTTGATGGTTTATGAGCAAGCGACGAAGGAGTTGGGAGAGTTATGTCAGCTTGTGATGTGGAGAGAGCGAGTGCGTGCGGTGAGAAGCCACTTGCAGCAAAGGCCATCTCTGGTACACCACTTGGAGCAGTTGCTGGTTGTGTATTCAGAATTTTTAGCTTGCCCTCCCTGCGAGATACTCCTGCAATCTGATTTGTTGGAGACATGATCTTGCATGTCTTATCAGTGTCAAAAACTACGCGTGGTCCTTTATCATTCAGTCTGGATACTGAGAGTAAGTTTGCGGCCAAGCCGGGTACATAGAGGACCATTTCAAAGATTCTTGTGACAGTCTTTCCCTCAAGTTCAATCCCCACTCTGATGGTTCCAATCCCAAAGGAAGGTGTTGTTTGTCCATCTCCAATACGGACTGGTCTTGGCGGATGCAGCTCTTTGTAATCCACATACCTATCCTTGTTGCAGGTCATGTGTTTGGTGCACCCTGAATCAATGATCCACGCCATAACTCCTGCCATTAGTAGGAACACACTATGGATGGAGCAGAACGCCATTTCATCCATGATTTATTTGCTGGTTGCACTGGTTGAAGGTGTGATTGTTGGTCCTGTGCCAGTAGATGAGTAGTTGATGGGTGTAGACTCAGTTGGAGCTGGAAAACCAGCTTCTTTCAATGCATGTTGTTGTTGTTCCATCATGATTTCCTGCATCTGTGCTTGTTCCATCTGTATGAGAGTGAGTTCAGGGTTAAGATCTGAAGAGTCAGAGCAAGTGTGGGTGGATGTGTCAGGTGCTGGAGGTCGGATGGCGGAGAGTAGTTCAGCCACAAGTGCTGACGCTTGGCCTTGTACTTCTTCTGAAACGTGTTCCTTCTGATGACCATGGTTGGATTTTGGCTTCTTCAGCTGGAAATATCGGTTGATGTGTCCCTTCTGATGGTAATCCCAGTAGATTGCATTTGCATATCTGTCAACAGAGGGTCCTTGGTGTTGGATATGGGGTGCCAAAAAAGTGACCAAAGTGGGTTGCTCGATAAAAATCATCAGGTCACAAAAGTGAATAGAGGATGTTTTGCTGGTTCTGTAGCACTTTACGGAACTTGATTCGGAGTCCGTTTGAGGGAGATATGGATTTTCAAGGTTTTGGTGGCGATGGGTCCGGTTCAAGTGATGGCTCCTGCAGTACCAGCACCAATGACGGCCACAATTATTGGCCAAGGAGGTTTGGAGCGGCCTTCAGGGTAGAAAGGCAGCAGGAGGACCTTCAGGGAGCTTCAAGGAAGGTCCCCACCAAGATTATTGCTTGTGCACATGGCAGGGATGGTAATTCTCTTGTGTGAGAGTGTGACTGCCGCTCATCCCGCTAGGCTAGGAGTGTGCTAGGAGGTGAACTTTGACAGAGTGGTTCTTTCAGCTCCATGTGCCAAATGAGGCGTACTTAGGCTTGTTAGAAAGCTGTGCTAATTTAATTTCTCACTCAAGAGTCAATTCATACATTTGCGTTCTCTGCGGACCTACATTTGCTTCCGTAATTTCTGTCCGTGCAACCTGCAACTCCCTCTCACAAACAGTTGGTCCTGCCTAGGCGGCTCTTAGTGAGCCTGATCACCTCCCTGACGGCTGCCAAGTTTCCATCAGTGGTATCAGAGCTAGAACAAGGCTTTGTCTCATCCTTGAGGCATTCCTTGCACCCTGTTGTGTGAGAGAGCCGTTTGTGGGCTGAACGTTGCACTACCATGGCGACATCCGCTTCCGTGGTGGTGGGCGTCAACATCGCCAAGTTCGAAGGCAAGAACTTCTTTAACTGGAGCAACAACATGAAGATGGTGCTGATGGAGAAGGGTCTCTGGAGCCAGGTGGATGAGAAGGAGAAGGAACCAGAAGAAAGCTCCCTATCCCCTGTCGAGGCTCGTACCTACCGCGAGAAGCGTGACTGCGCCCTCGCAACCATCTATCTCCACCTCGCCGAACGGCAGCAACTCCTCGTCCGTGGCATCCTCACGCCAAAGGAGGTTTGGAAAAAGCTTTAGTCCACTTATTCTTCCAGTTCAATCCTCATGAATATGCAGCTGCGTCGTCGCTTTCACACTGTGAAGATGGATGAATCCGGATCCATGATTGACTACATCAACATGGTGAAGTCTCTCTCTGACCAGCTTGCTGCGATTGAGGACCCTGTCAAGGAATGTGTGCTCATGCTAACCATCCTCTCTGGTCTTCCTAGCAGCTATACTCCTCTCATTGTTGCCCTGGACCAGCGTGGCGACAAGATCTCCCTCAATGATGTGGAGGAGAGCCTGCTGTTTGAGGAGGAGCGGCGCAAGGGAAATGAGGGCGGAAGCGGACTGGACGTCGCTCTCATCACCAACTCTGGTCATGGGGGTGGTGCTGCACCAACCAGGGGCAATGGCGGAGGAGGGAAGAAGAAGGGGAACTTCCACTACTGCAAGAAGCCGGGCCATTGGGCACGGGAATGCCGGAAGAAGAAGGCGGACCTTGCTGCTGGAGTGGGAACGGGAAAACAGTCCGACGCTTCCGCGAACGCTGCAGATTGGGGGAGTGGATTCGTGACAACCATCCGGGTCCTGCACGTCTCCGACAACACCGCCCTGTTCTGAATCATCGACTCGGGAGCCACGCGGCACATGACGTGTCGCCGGGAGTGGTTCGTTGTCTACACCGTCATCGAGCCTCGTCGGGTGTACATGGGGGACAACCATGTGCAAATGGCGGTTGGGGAGGGTGAGATTGTGTTTTGTGCTTCCGTTGAGGGTAAACACGTAGAACATCGTGTGAAGGGGGTGCTCCATGTTCCGGGGCTGGCAGCTAACCTCCTCTATGTCTCATCTCTCATCTTTGAAGGCATGCAGGTTTGTTTTAAGAATGGTGGCTGCACCATCTCTGCCCGTGCAGACCGTGTGCTTGCAAAACCAAACAAGGAGGACGGTCTTTACCGCCTCTACGTGGCGTCGGAGAAGGAAGCCGACTCAGCGTTGGTAGCGAGAGAGGGAAAACACGACATCGGCCTGTGGCACCGCCGGCTCGATCACCTCGGCTTTGGCGCCATCATCTCCATGCAGCAGATGGTCCGTGGCCTGGAGCTCAAGGGGGTGAAGCAGCCAGGTGCATCGGCTTGTGAGAGCTGCATTGAAGGAAAGCAAGCCCGTGCTCCTTTCACGGTGGAAGGGAAGGGGGGGCTGAGCTTCTCTCACTCGTTCACTCTGATTTGTGCGGTCCCATGCCATCACAGTCCTTGTCCGGCAAGTTGTACTTTGTCACGTTCATTGATGACAAGTCGAGGAAGACGTGGGTTTCCTTCTTCGCTGGAAAGGATGAGTGCTTTGATGCTTTCAAGGTGTGGATTGCTGCTGCACAGAATGAGAGTGGCAGGCGGTTGAAGGTGCTTCGCAGCGATGGTGGAGGAGAGTACCTCTCCAACAACTTCCGCACTTACCTCAAGTGTCGCGGAATCAAGCACGAGGTCACCCCACCTGGAACACCGCAGCTGAACGGCATGGCTCAACGTGCAAACCGCACACTCATGGAGCGTGTTCGCAGCATGCTCCAAGACGCGGAGCTCCCACCAACCTTCTGGGCGGAAGCGGTCAACACTGCCGTGTACCTGAAAAGCCGGAGTCCCACGCGCGCCGTGCCACTGATGACACCGGAGGAGGCGTAGACGGGACGCAAGCCAATAGTGATGCACCTGAAAGTCTTCGGGTGTGGCGCATTCGTGCACGTGCCTACCGGCAGCCGTAACAAGCTGGACGCAAAGTCGGTGAAGGCTGCCTTCCTCGGCTACGGCACCATGGGATACCGCCTCTACAACCTTGCTTCTCGCAAGATTATCCGCAGCCGTGACGTCGTCTTTCAAGTGGACTTGAAGGGCTGGACTTGGAGCCCTATGTCCGCAGTTCCGCTTACTCCCGCACTTGTACCAGAAGTGGGAGAAGTACTGATAGCAGAAGAGGGCGGTGCGGAAGATGGCAGTGACAACTGCAACGACAAGGAGGTGGAGGGAGCTGAGAAGGAGAAGGAGCTGGCAGCAGAATCTGATGAGAAGGAGTAGCAAAGCAACGCAGAGAAGCTGCCACGACGGTCCGCACGCCTCAGTGGGGAGCCGCTGAGGCTATCCGAGTGCCTCGCAAACAAACAGAGGCCGCTGGAGGAGCTGGTGAACTTGTGCACCGTTCCACCACCAACGGAGTCGTCCAATCTCGAGCTTCTCTTCCTCACAGTCACCAATGACCCAGCCACATTTGCTGAAGCCATGCACAGCACTGAGGCGGAAGATTGGCGTGGCGCAGCAGATGAGGAGTATGATGCGCTCATGAAGAACGGCACCTGGACTCTTGAGAAGGCTCCACGCGGCAGCCGGGTGATCGGATGCCGGTGGATCTTCAGGCGCAAGCGTGGTGCGGATGGTAAGATTCTCAGGTACAAAGCACGGCTGGTTGCAAATGGGTGTGCGCAGAAGGAGGGTGTGGATTACAATGAGACATTTGCACATGTCGCTAAGTTCCCATCCATCCGAGCGATCCTCGCTCTTGCTGCTGCTATGGACTGGGAGGTGCACCAAATGGATGTGACGTGTGCATTTCTGAATGGTGACCTTGAGGAGGATGTGTACATGGAGCAGCCGGAGGGGTATGTCGTGGAAGGGAAGGAAGGTTTGGTGTGCAAGCTTGTGAAGGCCCTCTACGGCCTGAAGCAAGCCCCGCGAGCATGGTACCACAAGATGGATGAGCAGCTAGCTGGCCTTGGCTTTGTGCGCAGTGAAGCAGACCATGCTGTCTATGGGCGCACACAAGAGGCAAACCAGATCATCATCTTGCTCTATGTTGATGATCTGCTCATTGCATCTGACTCCAAGTCTCTTTTGGACGATGTGAAGCAGTCCCTTGCTGCCAGGTT
>SZWC01001200.1:213329-225512 GCA_023375785.1 Penium margaritaceum | reverse complement strand
TTCCACCACCAACGGAGTCGTCCAATCTCGAGCTTCTCTTCCTCACAGTCACCAATGACCCAGCCACATTTGCTGAAGCCATGCACAGCACTGAGGCGGAAGATTGGCGTGGCGCAGCAGATGAGGAGTATGATGCGCTCATGAAGAACGGCACCTGGACTCTTGAGAAGGCTCCACGCGGCAGCCGGGTGATCGGATGCCGGTGGATCTTCAGGCGCAAGCGTGGTGCGGATGGTAAGATTCTCAGGTACAAAGCACGGCTGGTTGCAAATGGGTGTGCGCAGAAGGAGGGTGTGGATTACAATGAGACATTTGCACATGTCGCTAAGTTCCCATCCATCCGAGCGATCCTCGCTCTTGCTGCTGCTATGGACTGGGAGGTGCACCAAATGGATGTGACGTGTGCATTTCTGAATGGTGACCTTGAGGAGGATGTGTACATGGAGCAGCCGCAGGGGTATGTCGTGGAAGGAAAGGAAGGTTTGGTGTGCAAGCCTGTGAAGGCCCTCTACGGCCTGAAGCAAGTCCCGCGAGCATGGTACCACAAGATGGATGAGCAGCTAGCTGGCCTTGGCTTTGTGCGCAGTGAAGCAGACCATGCTATCTATGGGCGCACACAAGAGGCAAACCAGATCATCATCTTGCTCTATGTTGATGATCTGCTCATTGCATCTGACTCCAAGTCTCTTTTGGACGATGTGAAGCAGTCCCTTGCCGCCAAGTTTGACATGAAAGACATGGGAGAGCTCAGTTACTACCTTGGCCTTCAGGTCAAGCGCAACCGGCAGCAGCAGACTTTGGAATTGTCGCAGAGCACGTACGTGAGCGACATCGTCAAGCGCTTCAACATGGCAGGAGCGTGCAAAGCAGCGACACCACTCGAAGTGGGAGCAAAGCCGAGCATGACGCAGACTCCCCGCGGCATGCAAGAGAGCAGCCGCATGGAAGCAGTGCCGTACCAAGCAGCAGTTGGGAGCCTCATGTACGCTACAGTTGGCACGCGCCTCGACATCAACCAAGCAGTGGGAGTGCTGAGCAAGTTTTGCGCGAATCCGGGCATGTCGCATTGGGAGGCGGTTAAGCGCGTGCTGCGCTACCTCAACAGTAGCAGCAGCCTTTGCCTCACCTTCAACGGCAACAACAGCCCCATCCTCATCGGCTACAGTGACGCAGATTGGGGAGGTGACCTGGACACTAGGAGGTCGACCAGTGGGTTCGTGTTTGTACTCGGGGGAGGTGCAATCAGTTGGAGGAGCAAGAAGCAAGAGTGCGTCGCCCTCTCCTCCACCGAAGCTGAGTGCATCGCCTTCAGTGAAGCAGCAAAGGAAGCCGTGTGACTGCGTGAGCTCCTGGCAAGCCTTGGACAGCAGCAAACCACAGCAACTACAATCTACTGTGACAAAATGAGCGCCATTACTCTGACCAAGAACGTAGAGTTTCACGCCCGCACCAAGCACATTGACTTGCGATATCACTTCATCCGCGAACTCGTGGCAAAGAAGGTGGTGCAGATCAAGTTCTGTCCTTCAAGCATGATGTTGGCAGACTTCCTGACCAAGCCGCTGGCAGCACACCACTTTCAGCAGCTGAGGGGACAGTGTGGACTTGTATGATTTTTACTGTCGCAAAGTGGGAGAATGTTGGATATGGGGTGCCAAAAACGTGACCAAAGTGGGTTGCTTGATAAAAATCATCAGGTCACAAAAGTGAATAGAGGATGTTTTGCTGTAGCACTTTACGGAACTTGATTCGGAGTCCGTTAGAGGGAGATATGGATTTTCAAGGTTTGGTGGAGATGGGTCTGGTTCAAGTGATGGCTCCTGCACTACCTACACCAATGACGGCCACAATTATTGGCCAAGGAGGTTTGGAGCGGCCTTCAGGGTAGAAATGTGGCAGGAGGAACTTCAGGGAGCTTTAAGGAAGGTCCCCACCAAGATTATTGGTTGTGCACATGGCAGGGATGGTAATTCTCTTGTGTGAGAGTGTGACTGCCGCTCATCCCGCTAGGCTAGGAGTGTGCTAGGAGGTGAACTTTGACAGAGTGGNAGCACCAATGACGGCCACAATTATTGGCCAAGGAGGTTTGGAGCGGCCTTCAGGGTAGAAATGTGGCAGGAGGAACTTCAGGGAGCTTTAAGGAAGGTCCCCACCAAGATTATTGGTTGTGCACATGGCAGGGATGGTAATTCTCTTGTGTGAGAGTGTGACTGCCGCTCATCCCGCTAGGCTAGGAGTGTGCTAGGAGGTGAAATTTGACAGAGTGGTTCTTCCAGTTCCATGTGCCAAATGAGGCGTACTTAGGCTTGATAGAAAGCTGTGCTAATGTAATTTCTCACTCAAGAGTCGATTCATACATTTGCGTTCTCTGCAGACCTACATTTGCTTCCGTAATTTCTGTCTGTGCATCCTGCAACTCCCTCTCACAAACAGTTGGTCCTGCCTAGGCGGCTCTTAGTGAGCCTGATCACCTCCCTGAGGGCTGCCAAGTTTCCATCACTTGGCCATGTCTTCCAGTCCTGCTGGGAGAGGCATTGCTTGGTCTCGTAAAGTGCCTGCCGTTGTTGTAGTGCAGGTCTTGATGATTGTTGGGAAGGTTTCCTTGACCATGTCTCCTGTTACCATAGGTCTCAAACTTCTTGAACCGTTGAGAGACTGGGTTTTGATACATTTTGTAGAGTGCAACGTCTCCTCCTCCAGCTTTGTGAAAATTTTCTTCAGAAATCAGGAGGGTTTCGTATGCTTTATCGAGTGTCAGAGCATCCGTGTTGGTCATCCTTGTTGCAGCAGCAGTTGCTGCAGCGATGGCATTAGCAGTGGCTTCCTGGTCAGCTGCTCCATTCTGCACCATTGTGGCAAGGGCTCCCATGCCTGCTTTCAACGCATTGATTTCATCTTAAAAAGGTCTTGACTGCTCCTTGAGTTCAGTCATTCTGTCAACTGTCTATCTTTGAATCTGGGAGGTAGACCACGAAACAATGTTAGTACCATGGTCCTCTCTGAAATAGGTTCACCAATTGCCTTGTTCCGGTTCCCAAGAGTCTTGAGGTGTGCAACATGATCTTCAAGTTTTGTCTCCATCTCCATCTTCAGGCCATGAAACTCTGTCAGAAGGTTGGCAAGCTCAGTGTTTGTTATTTTGTTGTAGCGGTCATACAGAGATTTCCAAGCCACTTGTGGGTTGAGATCAGGGTTGTTGTCTCTGATCAGAAACTTGAGTCTGCCGTTCAGTTGCATGGCAAGGAGAGAAAAGGCTTGATCACATTGTCGTTGCCAGTGTAATCTTTGCTCAGCTGTTGCTGCGGGATCAAGTGTCTCTGTTGCAGGATCTGACACCACTCCCCATAGTCCCTTGTTGAGATACAGCATTTGCATGTTAAATGCAAAGATGTGGTTGTCGTCCCCATCGAATGGGGGAATCTTGAAGTTTCCATCCTGAACTGTGGCCATGGTTGCCACAGATAATGAGTTTGATTTGTCACGGTTGCTCTGATGTCATGAGATGTCAATCTTCACTGAAGAGATTTCAACTGGTACTGTTGAAGCTTAAATACGCAGCCCTGCTCTGATACCAAATGTAAAAAATTGCAAATCCAGTAGTATCTTCTGCTTTCATGCAACAACAAGTATTCACAGCTTAGAGCATCCAGGTAATGCAGTGGAGAAGACCAGCTCCACCTATCTCACTCTTTCATCCCTCTTCCAGACATTCACTCTTTAGAAATACACTGAGATTCAAGAGGGGACTTTGCTTAATCCAGAGCTTCAAATCTCACTTGAAATGATCAAGAAATGAGTACAAACGAAGCTAAAGAAGACTGACATGCAAGACTGGACTAAGTACTAGTTTTACCTCCTACGTTCTGTCCCTGGTCCCTGCACTTGGTAATCCAGGAAAAATCCTAAGTCTTGCGAGGTGTCTTGTGAGGGGAGAAGTACCTGTCCTCCTCTTTCGTGTCTTGGCTCACGCCGTTGTGACAGATCGCGCGATCCTTGCGCGTCCTCGCTCGGCCCCTGTCCTCCTCCCTCTGCTCCAGTCCGGACATCAGTCGACGGTGTTGATCGATCGAGGCGATCAATCTGCCACATCGTCGATCGATGGTCCACGTCCTCATCCTTCGCCCTCGTCGCTCGCTGATCAGACCTCCGAAGCCACTTCCGTGATTTGCGCAATCAGTACTGGAATAAGTAGTCCACGTTCCGATAACGACAACATCGAGCTGCGGCCGGGCTAGGATAAGTGGGACACCCAAGCGGGTCAGCCCATAATCTCTCACCGGACCCCGCTCCCATAGGAATAGACAAAACAGGATAGGTAGAAGGTTAGGAGAGAGGCTGGCCACCTCTCTCGCAGCCTTCTTGCCTTCTTCTCTTTTTTTGGCTGTTTTGTTTTTCTTTGTTAACTGCAGTCAGTAGACCTTGACAACATAACAAGAAGTACAAGTCAGTACAAAAGACATGATTTTTAACAACTGGCAGTTGCAACACCGTCAGTTGCAACCATGGCAGCTGTAACACTGGCAGTTGCAACACTGGCAGTTGCAACAATGGCAGTTGCAACACTGGAAGTTGCAACAATAGCCGTTGCAATACTGGCAGTTGCAACACTGGCAGTTGCAGCACTGGCAGTTGCAACACTGGCAGTTGCAACACTGGCAGTTGCAATACTGGCAGTTGCAACACTAGCCCTTGCAACACTGGCAGTTGCAACACTGGCAGTTGCAACACTGGCAGTTGCAACACTTGCAGTTGCAACACTGGCAGTTGCAACACTGTCAGTTGCAACACCGGCAGTTGCAACACTGTCAGTTGCAACACTGGCAGTTGCAACACTGGCAGTTGCAACACTGTCAGTTGCAACACTGGCAGGTGCAACATTGGAAGTTGCGACACTGGCAGGGGTTTCGCCCCTGCGCCTGTGCGCCCGTGCCTTTGCGCCTGTGCCTTTCTGAGTGTGCCTTTGCGCCTGCGCCTTTGCACCTGCACCCTTGCCCCTGCGCCTTTGCCCCTGTGCCTTTGCGCCTGCGCCTTTGCGCCTGCGCCTTTACGCCTGTGCCTTTGCGCCTGCACAGTGCACCTGCGCCTTTGTGCCTGCGCCTGTGCGCCTGCGGCTGTGCGCCTGCGACTGTGCGCCTGCTCCTGTGCGCCTGCACCTGTGCCTTTGCGCCTTTGCGCCTGCCCTTGTGCGCCCGTGCCTTTGCGCATGCACCTTTGTGCCTATGCCTTCGCACATGCGCCTCTCCACCTGCTCCTTTGCCCCTGCGCCTTCACGTCTGCACCTTTGGGCCTGCGCTCCTGCGCCTTCAACTTTGCGCCTGCCTGCCTGTGCCTACGTCTGTGCGCCTGCACCTTTGCGCCTGCGCCTTTGTACCTGCACCTTTGTGCCTGCGCCTTTGTACCTGTGCCTTTGCGCCTGCGTCTTTGCGCTTGTCCCTTTGCACCTGCGCCTTTGCGCCAGCACCTCTTTGCCTGTACCTTTGCGCCTATGCCTTTGCGCCTGCGCCTTTAGCGTGTACCTTTGCGCCTGCGCCTTCACGCCTCCACCTTTGCGGCCGCGCCTTTGCGCATGCGCCTTTGCACCTGCACTTTTGCGCATGCACCTTTGCTCCTGCACCTTTGCGCCTGCGCCTGTGTGCATGAGCCTTTGCACCTGTGTTTTTGCACCTGCAAATTTGTGCCTGCGACTTTGCCCCTGCGCCTTTGCCCCTGCGCCTTTGTGCCTTTGTCTTTGCACCTACGCCTTTGCACCTGCACCTCTGCGCCTGCGCCTTTGCGCCGCGCCTGTGTGCCTGCGCCTATGTGCCTGCACCCGTGCGCCTGCGCCTGTGCGCCTGTGCCTGTGCGCCTGCGTCTGTGCGCCTGTGCCTTTGCGCCTGCACCTGTGTGCCTGCGCCTTTGTGCATGCCCCTTTGCACCTGCGCCTTTATGCCTGCGCCTTTGTGCATGCGCCTTTGCGCCTGCACATTTGCGCCTGCTCCTTCGCACCTGCGCCTTTGCGCCTGCGCGCCAGCGCCTTCACCTTAGCGGCTGCATGCCTGCACCTGTGCCTGCGTGCCTGCGCCTTTGCGCCTACGGATTTGCACCTGCACCTTTGCGCCTGTGCCTTTGCACATGTGGCTTTGCACCTGCGCCTTTGCACCTTTGCCTTTGCGCCTGTTCCTTTGCGCCTGCCCCTTTGCGCCTGCCCCTTTGCACCTGTACCTTTGCGCCTGCGACTCTGCGACTGCGCGCCTGCACCTTCGCTTTCGCACCTGCGTGCCTGCGCCTGTGCGCCTGCGCCTTTGTGCTTGCACCTTTGTGCCTGCGCCTTTGCACCTGTGCCTTTGCGCCTGTGCCTTTGGGCCTGCACCTTTGCACCTGCGCCTTTGCGCCTGCGCCTTTGCGCCTGCCCCTTTTGCACCTGCGCCATTGCGCCTGCGCCTTTGCACCTGCGCCTTTGCACCGGTGCCTTTGCGCCTGCGCCTTTGCACGCGAACATTTGCACATGCAACATTGAGCCTGCGCTTGTGCGCCTGAGCCTTTGCACCTGCGCCTTTGGCTTGTGCCTTTGCACCTGCGCCTTTGTTCTTGTGCCTTTGCGCTTGCGCCTTTGTGTCTATGCCTTTGCGCCTGTACCTTTGCACCTGCACCTGCGCCTGCGCCCGGGCCTGCGACCCCGCCTGCGCCTTGGTGCCTGCGGCTTTGCCCCTGCGCCTTCATCCCTACGCCTTTGAGCCTGCATATTTGTGCCTGCGCCTCTACGCCTGCGCCTCTGTGCCTGCGCCTTTGAGCCTGCGCCTTTGTGCCTGCGCCTTTGCACCTGTGCCTTTGCGCCTACGCCTTTGCAACTGCACCTTTGCGCCTGCGCCTTTGGCTTTCGCCTTTGCGCATGTGCCTTTGCGCCTGCACCTTTGTGCTTGCGTCTTTGTGTCTGCGCCTTTCCGCTTGCGCCCACGCCTGCGCCCACGCCTGTGCCTTTGCCCCTGCACCATTGCCCCTACGCCTTTGCCCCTACGCCTTTGCGCCTGTGCTTTTGCACCTGCGCCTTTGCACCTGAGCCTGTACACCTGCGCCTGTGCGCCTGTGCCTTTGCACATGTGCCTTTGCACCTGTGCCTTTGCGCCTGTGCCTTTGCCCCTGTGCCATTGCCCCTGCCCCTTTGCGCCTCCACCTTTGTGCCTGCCCCTTTTCACCTGCCCCTTTGCACCTGTGCCTGTGCGCCTGTGCCTGTGCGCCTGCGCCTGTGCCCCCTCGCCCTTGCGCCTGCTCCTTTGGTTTGTGTCTTTGCGCCTGCGCCTTTGCTCATGCGCCTTTGCACTTGTGCCTTTGTGTTTGCGCCTTTGCGCCTGCGCCTTTGCACCTACGCCCGTGCCTGCGTCGGGGCCTACACCCGCGCCTGTGCCTTGGTGCCTGCGCCTTTGCCCCTGCGCCTTTGCCCCTACGCCTTTGGGTCTATGTCTTTGCACGTGCGCCTCTGCGCCTGCGCCTTTGTGCTTGCACCTTTGCGCTTGCGCCCTTGCGCCTGCGCCTTTGCGCCTGTGCCTTTGCGCCTGCGTCTTGCACCTGCGCCTTTGCGCCTGAGCCTTTGCTTCTGAGCCTTTGCGACTGCGCCTTTGCACCTGCGCCTTTGTGCTTGCGCCTTTCCGCTTGCACCTTTGGCTCGCGCCTTTGCGCTTGTGCCTTTGTGCCTCCGCCTTTGTGCTTGCGCCTTTGTGTCTGCACCTTTGCGCCTGCGCCCGCGCCTGCACCCGCGCCTGCGCCCACACCTGTGCCTTTGCCCCTGCACCTTTGCCCATACGCCTTTGCCCGTGCGCGTTTGCGCCTGCGCTTTTGCGCCTGCGCCTGTGCGCCTGCGCCTGTGCGCCTGCACCTTTGCGCCTGCGCCTGTGCGACTGCGCCTTTGTCCCTGCGCCTTTGCGCCTGCACTTTTGTGCCTGCGCTTGTACGCCTGCGCCATTGCCCCTGCGCCTTTGCGCCTGCCCCTTTGTGCCTGCCCCTTTGCACCTGTGCTTGTGCGCCTGTGCCCGTTTGCCTGCACTGTACGCCTGCGCCTTTGCGTCTGCCCTCTGCACATGTGCCTTTGCGCGAGTGCCTTTGCGCCTGCGCCTTTGCGCCTGCCCCTTTGCGCCTGCACCTTTGCGCCTGCGCCTTTGCGCCTGGGCGTGTGCGCCTGCGCCTTTGCGCCTGCACCTTTGCGGCTGCGCCTTTGCGGCTGCGCCTTTACGCCTACACCTTTGTGCGTGTGCCTTTGTGCCTGCGCCTTTGCGCCTGCACCTTTGCGCCTACGCGTTTGCATTTACATGCCTGCGCCTTTGCCATTGCGGCTGGGCACCTTTGCATGTACTTTTGCACCTTTGTGCCTGCGCCTTTGCGCCTGCTCCTTTGCGCCTGCGCCTTTGATCCTGTGCCTTTGCGCCTGCGCCTTTGCGCCTGCGCCTTTTTGCCTGCGCCTTTACGCCTACCCCTTTACGTCTGGGCCATTGCGCCTGAGGCTTTGTGCCTGCGCCTTTTGCACCGGCGCCTTTGCGTCTGCACCTTTGGCTTGCGCCTTTGCGCCTGTGCCTTTGCGCCTGCGCCTTTGCACTTGCGCCTTTGTGTCTGCGCCTTTGCGCCTGTGCCCATGCCTGCGCCCGCGCCTGTGCCTTTGCCCCTACACCTTTGGCACTGCGCCTTTGCCCCTGCGCCTTTGCACCTGCGCTTTTGCACTTGCGCCTTTGCACCTGAGCCTGTGCGCCTGTACCTGTGTGCCTGCGCCTGTGCGCCTGCACCTGTGCGCTTGCCCCTTTGCGCCTGCGCCTTTGCCCCTGCGCCTTTGCCCCTGCGCCTTTGCCCCTGCGCCTTTGCCCCTGCGCCTTTGCCCCTGCGCCTTTGCCCCTGCGCCTTTGCCCCTGCGCCTTTGCCCCTGCGCCTTTGCCCCTGCGCCTTTGCCCCTGCGCCTTTGCCCCTGCGCCTTTGCCCCTGCGCCTTTGCCCCTGCGCCTTTGCCCCTGCGCCTTTGCCCCTGCGCCTTTGCCCCTGCGCCTTTGCCCCTGCGCCTTTGCCCCTGCGCCTTTGCCCCTGCGCCTTTGCCCCTGCGCCTTTGCCCCTGCGCCTTTGCCCCTGCGCCTTTGCCCCTGCGCCTTTGCCCCTGCGCCTTTGCACCTGCGCTTTTGCACTTGCGCCTTTGCACCTGAGCCTGTGCGCCTGTACCTGTGTGCCTGCGCCTGTGCGCCTGCACCTGTGCGCTTGCCCCTTTGCGCCTGCGCCTTTGCACCTGTGCCTTTGCGCCTGCGCCTTTGCCCCTACACCACAGCCCCTGCGCCTTTGCGCCTGCACCTTTGCGCCTGCCCCTTTGCGCCTACCCCTTTGCACCTGTGCCTGTGCGCCTGTGTGTGTACATCTGCGCCTGTACCCTTGCAACTCTGCGCCTGCGCCTTCGGCTTGCGTCTTTGTGCCTGCGCCTTTGCTCCTACGCCTTTGCGCTTGCCCCTTTGTGTCTGCGCCCTTGCGCCTGCGCCCGCCCCTGCGCCCGGGTCTGTGCCTGTGCCTGCTCCCGCGCCTGCACCTTGGTGCCTGTGCCTTTGCCCCTGTGCCTTTTCCCCTGTGCCTTTGAGCCTTGCGCCTTTGCGCATGCCCCACTGCGCCTGCGCCTTTGTGCTTGCGCCTTTGCACCTGCACCTTTGCGCCTGCGCCTTGTGCCTACGCCTTTGCGCCTGAGCCTTTGTGCTTGCGCCTTTGCACTTGCGCCTTTAGGCTCACGCCTTTGTGCCTGCATCTTTGCACATGCGCCTTTGCGCCTGCGCCTTTGCACCTGTGCCTTTGCGCCTGCGCCTTTGCGCTTGCGCATTTGTGTCTGCACCTTTGCGCCTGCGCCCGCGCCTGCGGCCGCGCCTACGCCCGCACCTGCGCCTTTGCCCCTGCACCTGTGCCCCTGTGCCTTTGCCCCTGCGCCTTTGCGCCTGCGCTTTTGCACCTGCGCCTATGCGCCTACGCCTTTGCCCCTGCGCCATTGTCCCTGCGCCTTTGTGCCTGCGCTCTTACGCCTGCGCCTTTGCGCCTGCCCCTTTGCGCCTGCCCCTTTCCTGTGTGCCTCTGCCCGTGCCCCTGCGCCTGTGCGCCTACGCCTGTACGCCTGCGCTTTTGCGCCTGCGCCTTTATGTCTGTGCCTTTGCGCCTGCACCTTTGCGCCTGTGCCGTTGTGCTTAGGCGTGTGCGCCTGTGCCTTTGCAAATGCAACTTTGCGCCTGTGCCTTTGCGCCCACGCCTTTGCGCCTGCGCCTTGACGCCTGCGCCTTTGCACCTGCACCTTTGCGCCTGTGCCTTTGCGCCTGTGCCTTTGCGCCTGCGCCTTTGCGCCTGGACATTTCTGCCTGCACCTTTGCGCCCGTGCGTTTGCACCTGCGTGCCTGCGCATTCGCCTTTGCGCCTGCGTGCCTGCGCTTGTGCACCTGCGCCTTTGTGCCTGCGCCGTTGCACTTGGGCGTGTGCACCTGCGCCTTTGCAAATGCACCTTTGGGCCTGCGCCTTTGCGCCCCCGACTTTACGCCTGCCCCTTCACGCCTGCACCTTTGCACCTGCACCTTTGCGCCTGTGCCTTTGCGCCTGCGCCTTTGCGCCTGCGCCTTTGCGCCTACGCCTTTGCGCCTACGCCTTTGCGCCTGCACCTTTGTACCTGCGCCTTTGCGCCTGCACATTTGTGCCTGCACCTTTGCACCTGCCCTTTTGTGCATGTGCCTTTGCTCCTACACCTTTGCGCCTGCGCCTGTGCGCATGTGCCTTTGCACCTGTGTTTTTGCACCTGCACATTTGTGCCTGCGAATTTGCCCCTGCGCCTTTGCCCCTGCGCCTTTGCGCCTTCGCCTCTGCGCCTGCGCCTTTGCACCTGCACCTTTGCGCCTGTGCCTTTGCGCCCGCGCCTTTGCCCCCGCGCCTGTGCGCCTGCGCCCGTGCGCCTGCGCCTGTGTGCCTGCGCCTGTGCGCCTGCGTCTGTGCGCCTGTGCCTTTGCGCCTGCACCTGTGTGCCTGCGCCTTTGCGCATGCACCTTCGCGCCTGCACATTTGCGCCTGCTCCTTCACACCTGCGCCTTTGCGCCTGCGTGCCAACGCCTTCACCTTAGCGGCTGCATGCCTGCACCTGCGCCTGCGTGCCTGCGCCTTTGCCAGAGTGTGGCAGAGTTGTGGCAGAGTTGTGCCAGAGTTGTTCCACAGTTGTGCAAGAGGTGTGCCAGAGTTGTGCCAGAGTTGTACCAGAGTTGTGCCAAAGTTGTGGTAGAGCTGTGCCAGAGCTGGGCCAGAACTGTTCCATAGTTGTGCCAGAGTTGTGCGCGAGTTGTGCGCGAGTTGTGCCAGAGTTGTGCCGGTGTTGTGCCAGACTTGTGCCAGAGTTAAGTCAGAGTTGTGCCAGAGCTGTGCCAGAGGTGTGTCAGAGTTGTGCCAGAGTTGTGCCAGAGTTCTGCCAGAGTTGTGCCAGAGTTGTGCCAGAGTTGTGCCAGAGTTAAGCCAGAGTTGTGCCAGAGTTGTGCCAGAGTTGTGCCAGTGTCGTGCCAGAGTTGAGCCAGAGTTGTGCCAGAGTTGTACCAGAGTTGTGCCAGAGTTGTGGCAGAGTTGTGGCAGAGTTGTGGCAGAGTTGTGCCAGAGTTGTGCCAGTGTTGTGCTGGAGTTGTGCCAGACTTGTGCCAGAGTTGTGCTAGAGTTGTGCCAGAGTAGTGCCAGAGTTGTGCCAGAGTTGTGCCAGAGTTAAGCCAGAGTTGTGCCAGAGTTGTGCCAGAGTTTGTGCTAGAGTTTTGCCAGAGTTTTGCCAGTGCTGTGCCAGAGTTGTGCCAGAGTTGTGCCAGTGTCGTGCCAGAGTTGAGCCAGAGTTGTGCCAGAGTTGTACCAGAGTTGTGCCAGAGTTGTGCCAGAGTTGTGCCAGAGTTGTGCCAGAGTTGTTCCACCGTTTTGCAAGAGTTGTGCCAGGTTTGTGCCAGGTTTTTGCAGGATTTGTGCCAGATTTCTGCCAGGGTTGTGCCACGGTTGTGCCAGAGTTGTTCCAGGGTTGTGCCACAGTTGTGCCAGAATTGTGTCAGAGTTGTGCTGGATTTGTGCTGGAGTTGTGCCGGGGTTGTGCCAGAGTTGTGCCAGAGTTTTGCCAGATTTGTGCCAGAGTTGTGCCAGAGTTGAGCCAGGGTTGTGCCAGAGTTGAGCCAGACTTGTGCCAGAGTTGTACCAGAGTTGTGCCAGAGTTGTG
>SZWC01001200.1:194818-206255 GCA_023375785.1 Penium margaritaceum | reverse complement strand
GTTGGGTTGGAAGTTGGGTTGGAAGTTGGGTTGGAAGTTGGGTTGGAAGTTGGGAAGGAAGTTGGGTTGGAGGTTGGGTGGGAAGTTGGGTTGGAAGTTGGGCAGGAAGTTGGATTGGAAGCTGGGTTGGAAGTTGGGTTGGAAGTTGGGTTGGAAGTTGGGTTTGAAGTTGGGTTGGACGTTGGATTGGAAGTTGGGTTGGAAGTTGGGTTGGAAGTTGGGTTGGAAGTTGGGTTGGAAGTTGGACTGGAATTTGGGTTGGAAGTTGGGTTGGAAGTTGGGTAGGAAGCTGGGTTGGAAGTTGGGTTGGAAGTTGGGTTGGAATTTGGGTTGGAAGGCGCAGGCGCAAAGGCGCAGGCGCAAAGAGATCAACAGAGTTGTATGGAGTTGTGCAAAGTTGTATGGGTTTGTGCAGAGTCCTACGGAGTTTTAGCGATTTGTACAAAGTTGCACTGAGTTGTAGGGAGCTGTACGGAGTTGTACGGAGTTGTAGAAGTTGTACGGAGTTTTACAGAGTTGTACGGAGTTATACAGAGTTCTATGGAGTTGTACGGAGTGGTATGGAGTTGAACAGAGTTGTACGGATTTGTAGCAGGTTATAGGGAGTTGTAGGGAGTTGTATGAATTTGTATAGAGTTACACGGATTTGTACAGAGCTGTACGGAACTGCACGGAGTTGTACATACTTGTATAGAGTTGTAGGGAGTTGTACGGATTTGTACAGAGTTGTATGGAGTTGTATGGAGTTGTACAGAGTTGTACGGAGTAGTACGGAGTTGTACTGAGTTGTACGGAGTTGTATACATTTGTACATAGTTATACAGAGCTGTACGGATCGGTACGGATCTGTACGGAGTTGTAGTGGTTTGTACAGAGTTGTACGGAGTGGTACGGAGTTGAACAGTGTTGTACATGGTTGTACGGAGTTGTCTGGAGTTGTATGGAGGTGTACAGAGTAGTATGGAGTTGTACCAAGTTGTATGGAGTTGTAGCAAATTATAGGGAGTTGTAGCGAGTTGTATGGAGGTGTACTGAGTTGTATGGAGTTGTACGAAGTTGCACGGAGTTGTACGAAGCTGTACGGAGTTGTACAGAGCTGTACGGAGTTGTTTGAGTTGTAGTTATCTTTACAGAGTTGTATGGAGTTGTACGGAGTTGTACATACTTGTACAGAGTTGTATAGAGTTGTACAGAGTTGTACAGAGTTTTACGGAGTTGTACGGAGTTGTACGGAGCTGTAAGGAGTAGTACGGAGTTTTACGGAGTTGTATGGAGTTGTCCATGGTTGTACAAAGTCTTAGGGAGTTGTAGGGAATTCTAGGGGGTTTTAGGGAGTTGTAAAGAGTTGTACAGAGTTGGACAGAGTTGTACGGAGTTGTTCAGAGTTTTACGGATTTGTTCGGGTTTGAAGCAGGCTGTAGGAACGTTGTATGGAGTTGTATGGAGTTGTGCGGAGTTGTATTGAGTTGTACGGAGTTTTAGGGAGCTGTACGAAGTTGTGTGGAGTTGAACCAAGTTGTATGGAGTTGTGCAGAGTTTTTGCAATTTGTACAGAGCTGTACAAAGTTGTACGGAATTTTACTGAGTAATATGGAGTTGCACAGATTTGTACAGAGTTGTACGGTGTTGTACAGAGTTTTACGGAGCTGTATAGAGTTGTACGGATGAATAGCATTTTGTACAGAGTTGTACGGTGTTCTATAAAGTTGAACGGAGTTGTAACGAGTTGTACGGGGCTATTTGAAGTGTTACGAAGTCGTACGGAGTTGTATGGGGTTGTACAGAGTTGTACAGCAATGTAGCGAGTTGTAGCAAGTTGAATTGAGTTGTACGGAGTTCTGCAAAGTTGTATGGAGTTGTACAGACTTGGACGGAGTTTTACAGAGTTGTACAGAGTTGTACAGAGTTGTGCATTGCTGTACGTATTTGTACGGAGTTGTATAGAGTTGTACAAAGTGGTACGGAGTTATACGGAGTTGTACGGAGTTCTACAGAGTTGTACGGAGTTGTACAAAAATTTAGAACTTTGTACGGAGTTGTAGTGACTTGTACATAGTTGTAAGGAATTGTACGGAGTTGTACGGAGATGTACGGAGTTGTCAGAGTTTTACAGAGTTGTACGGAGTTGTACGGAGTTGTAAGGAGGAGTACGGAGTTGTAGGGAATTGTACGGAGTTGTACGGAGTTTTGCGGAACTGTACAGAGTTGTGCGGAGTTGTACAGAGTTGTATGGAGTCGTAGGGAGTTGTGGGGAGTTATATGGGGTTGTACAGAGTTGTACAGAGTTGTACGGCATTGGACAGAGTTGTACGGAGCTATACGGCATTGTACTGAGTTGTACGGATTTGTAGCAAAATGTAGAAACATTTTACGGAGTTGTATGGAGATGGCAGAGTTGTATGAAGTTGTACAGAGTTGTCGGGAGCTCTACGGAGCTGTACAGAGTTGTACAGAGTTGTACGGAGTTTTAGGGAGTTGTACGGAGATGTAGCAATTTTTACAGAGTTGTGCGGAGTTGTAAACTTTGTATTGACCTGTATGGAGTTGTACGGAGTTGTAGCAATTTGTAAGGACTTGTACTGAATTGGAAGGAGTTGTACGGAGTTGTAAAGATTTGTGCGGAGTTTTACGAAGTCGTCCGGATTCATAGGGAGTTGTAGGGAGCTGTACGGAGTTCTACAGAGTTCTACAGAGTTATACAGAGTTGTGCAAAGTTGTACAGAGTTGTACGGAGTCGTACGCATTTGTAGCAAGTTGTATAAACGTTTTACGGCGTAGTATGGAGTTGTACGGAGTTGTATGGAGGTGTACGCAGTTCTATGGAGCTGTACGGAGTTGTACCGAGTTGTACGGATTTGTACACAGGTGAAGCAATTTGTACAGAGTTGTATGAATTTGTACAGAGCTGTACAGAGTTTTATAGAGTTGTATGGATTTGTATATGGTTGTAGCAATTCGTAGTAAGTTGTACAGAGCTGTACGGAGTTGTACGGAGTTGTGCAGAGTTGGAAAGAGTTGTACATAGTTGTACAGAGTTATACGGAGTTGTACGGAGCTGTACAGAGTCGTACGGAGATGTACGGAGCTGTACAGAGTTGTACATAGTTGTACATAGTTGTACGGTGTTTTAGGGAGTTGTATGGAGTTGTACAGAGCTGTACGGAGTCTTTCAGATTTGTACAGAGTTCTACAAAGTTCTACAGAATTGTACGGAGTTGTACAAATCTGGACGGAGTTGTACTAAATTGTAGTGATTTGAACGGAGATTTACGAAGTTGTACGGATTTGCACAGAGTTGTATGGAGTTTTACGGAGTTGTATGGAGTTGTACGGTGTTGTACAAAGTGGTACAGAGCTGTACGAAGTCGTACGGAGTCATAGGGAACTGTAGGAAGTTGTAGGAGGTTGTACGGAGTTATTCGGAGTTGACAGAGTTGTGCGGTCTTGTGCGGAATTACATGGAGTTGTACGGATTTGTGGCAAGTTGTCGAAACGTTGTACGGAGTTGTATGGAGGTGTGCAGAGTAGGATGGAGTTGTACAGAGTTGTACGGAGCTGTACGAAGGTGTACAAAGTTGTATGAAGGTATACGGAGTTTTACAGAATTGTGCGGGGTTGTAGCGATTTGTATAGAGCCGTACGGAGTTGTACGGAGTTGTACGGAGCTGTACAGAGTTGTACGGATGTGTGGCGATTTGTACGGAGTTGTACGGAGTTGTACAGAGTTGTACGCAGTTATATGGAGTTGTACGGAGTTGTACGTAGTTGTACAAAGTTGTAGAGTGTTGTACAGAGTTGTACGGTGTTCTACAGAGTTGTACGGAGGTGTACAAAGTTGTAGCAAGTAGTAGCAAGTTTTACGGTGTTGTACGGGGTTGTACGGAGTTGTACAGAGTTGTACGGAGTTGTACGTAGTTGTATGGAGTTGGACGGAGTCATATGGAATTGGGCACTAGCTATGTCCTAGTTTCGTCCTAGTTGCACCCTAGTTGTATCCTAGTTGTGCTATAATTGCGCCCTACTTGCGCCGTAGTTGCACCCTACTTACGCCCTAGTTGCGCCGTACTTGCGCCCTAGTTGCGTCCTAATTGCACCTCAGTTGGACACTAGCTACGCTCTAGTTGTGCCCTAGTCGTGCCCTACTTGTACCCTATTTGCGTCCCTCTTGCGTCTTCGATGGGCCCTAGTTGTGCCCTAGTTGCGTCCTTGTTGTGCCCTACTTGCGCCCTACTTACACCCTACTTGTGCCCTAGTTGTGTCCTATTTGCGTCCTACTTACGCCATACTTAGGTCCTACTTGCGTCATACTTACGCCCTAGTTACGCCCTAGTTATGTCCTAGTTGCACATTACTTACGCCCCACTTGCACCCTACTTGTGTCCTAGTTGTGCCCTAGTTGCGCCCTAGTTACGCCCTACTTGCATCCTACTTGGGCCCTAGTTGCACCCTAGTTGCGCCCTTGTTGTACTCTAGTTGCGCCCTATTTTTGCCATAGTTACACCCTAGTCGCGCCCTAGTTGCACCCTAGTTGCGCCCTACTTGCGCCCTACACGCATCTTAGTTGCGTCCCAGTTGCGTCCTAGCTGTGCCCTACTTGCGCCCTACTTGCACCCTACTTGCATCCTACTTCCACACTAGTTGCACCCTACTTATGTTCTAGTTGCACCCTATTTGGGCCCTAGTTGCACCCAAGTTGCACCTCTGTTGGGAACTAGGTATGCCCTAGTTGCGCCCTAATTGTGTCCTAGTTGCGTCCTACTAGCGCCCTACTTGCGCCCTACTTGTGCCCTAGTTGTGCCCTAGTTACGCCGTAGTTACATCCTAGTTGCGTCCTAGTTACGGCCTAGTTGTACCTCATTTGCGCACTAGCTACGTCCTAGTTGTACCCTAGTTGCACCCTAGTTACGCCTTAGTTGCACCCTACTTGCACCCTACTTGCGCCATAGTTGCGCCCTAGTTGCGCCTTAGTTGCGTCCCAGTTGCGCTTCAGTTTGGCACTAGCTACACCCTAGTTGCACCCTAGTTGCGTTCTAGATGTGCTCTAGTTATGCCCTAGTTGCGCCCTATTTGTGCCCTACTTGCGTCCTACTTACGCCCTAATTGCGCCCCTGTTGCGCCCTAGTTGTGCCCTATGTGCGCCCTTCTTGCGTCCTACTTGCGCCCTTGTTGCGCCCTCGTTGTGCCCTGTTTGCGTCCTACTTGTGCCCTACTTGTACCCTACTTGCACCCTAGTTGCACCCTAGTTGCGTCCTAGTTGCACCCTACTTGCGCCCTACTTGCGCCCTAGTTACACCCTATTTGTGCCCTAGCTATGCCCTAGTTGTGCCCTACTTGTGCCCTAGTTACACCCTACTTGCGCCCTAGTTGTACCGTAGTTGTGCCCTACTTGCGTCCTACTTGCGGCCTCCTTGCTTCCTAGTTGTTCCCTACTTCTGGTCTAGTTGCACCCTACTTGCACCCTAGTTGTGCCCCATGTTGACTTTTGGGAAGTTGAAGTCGATGGCCAAGTCGGAAATCGAAAGTCGGAAGCCGGCTCGTGATGAGCCAAATCGGACGTCGGTTTTCCTCCAACTGGTTAGGAGGCTCATTATGGTGTGCCAAGTACCATGTCTCAAGTACACTATAGTAAAAAAACATTATGCACGTGACTTTCAAGACTTGTTGGATTGCACATATAACATGTATATGATGTCATAGGAAGCCATTTGTAAACAAAGTATAGCTGCATGAGGTGTTGATGCACATCCCAAGTTTGAATATTCATAACTTCCTCTAATCGTAACGGAGTTTAGCGATTCAAATTGCGTTGGAACCAATAACTCATGATCTATTCCACTACCAATATCTAAGTCGACATTAAGTCAAATTTGACCGACTCTCCGACTTAGAATTTGACCCCAAAAGTCGGAAGTCGAAGTCAACATGGGTTGTGCCACTGTTGTGCCTCAGTTGGGCAGTAGCTACGTCCTAGTTTTGCCCTAGTTGCACCCTAGTTGCTTCCAAGTTGTGGCCTACTTGCACCCTACTTGCGCCCTAGTTGCATCATACTTGCGCCCTAGTTGCGCCGTACTTGCGCCCTAGTTACGCCCTAGTTGCACCTCAGTTGGGCACTAGCTACGCCCTAGTTGTCCCCTAGTTGTGCCCTAGTTGTACCATAGCTGCGTCCTACTTATGCCCTACTTGCGCCCTAGTTGCGCCCTAGTTGCGTCCTAGTTGTGACCTACTTGTGTCCTACTTGCACCCTAGTTGTGCCCTAGTTGTGCCCTAGTTGCACCCTAGTTGTGTCCTACTTGCACCCTAGTTGAGCCCTACTTGCGCCCAAGTTGCGCCCTAGGTCTTCCTCAGTTGGGCACTAGCTACGCCTTAGTTGCACCATAGTTGCGCCCTAGTTGCGTCCTAGTTGCGTCCTACCTACGCCCTACTTGCGCCCCAGTTGTGCCCTAGTTGCGCCCTAGTGTCGTATTTGTGCCCTATTTTTGCCCTAGTTGTGTCCTAGTTGCGTCCTAGTTGCGCCTCTGTTGGGCACTAGCTACGTCTGAGTTGCATCCTAGTTGCGCCCTAGTTGTGTCCTAGTTGCACCCTACTTGCACCCTACTTCCGTCCTAGTTACGTGCTCCTTGTGTCCTAGTTGCACCTTGGTTGCCCCCTACTTGTGCCCTAGTTGCACCTCAGTTGGACACTAGCTACGCCCTAGTTGTGTCCTAGTTGCGCCCTAGTTGTGACCTAGTTGCGTCCTACTTGCGCCCTAGCTACACCCTAGTTGTGCCCTACTTGTGCCGTAGTTGCACCCTAGTTGCGCCCTAGTTGTGCCCTAGTTGCACCCTGGATGCGCCCTAGTTGTGCCCTAGTTACACCCTAGTTGGGCCCTAGTTGCACCCTAGTTGCGCCCTAGTTGCGCCCTAGTTGCGCCCTAGTTGTGACCTAGTTGCGTCCTACTTGCGCCCTAGCTACACCCTAGTTGTGCCCTACTTGTGCCGTAGTTGCACCCTAGTTGCGCCCTAGTTGTGCCCTAGTTGCACCCTGGATGCGCCCTAGTTGTGCCCTAGTTACACCCTAGTTGGGCCCTAGTTTCACCCTAGTTGCGCCCTAGTTGCATCCTACTTGCGCCCTAATATCACCCTAGTTGCACCCTAGTTGTACCCTAGTTGCGCCCTAGTTGCGCCCTGCTTGTGCCCTATTTGCGTCCTACTTGCATCCTAGTTATGCCCTAGTTATGTCCTACTTGCTCCCTACTTGCGTCCTAATTGCACCCTACTTGCACCCTAGTTGTGCCCTACTTACATCCTTGTTGCGTCCCAGTTGCGCCCCAGTTGCGCACTAGTTGCACCTCAGTTATGTACTACATACGCCCTAGTTGCGCCCTAGTTGTGTCCTAGTTGCACCCTTGTTGCGTCCTAGTTGTGCACTACTTGCACCCTAGTTGCGCCCTAGTTGCACCCTAGCTGCGCCATAGTAACGCCCTATTTGCATCCTAGTTGCGCCCTAGTTGTGCCTCAGTTAGACACTAGCTACACCTTAGTTCCACCCTAGTTGCACCCTAGTTGCGCCCTAGTTGCGCCCTAGTTGCATCCTCGGTGCGCCCTGCTTGCACCCTACTTGCACCCTAGTTGCATCCTAATTGCACCCTAATTGCCCCCTACTCGCTCCCTAGTTGCACCCTACTTGTGCCCTAGTTGTGCCCTAGTTGCACCCTACTTTTGCCCTACTTGCACCCTAGTTGTGCCCTGGTTGTGTCCTAGTTGTGCCCTAGTTTGGCCCTACTCGCGGCCTACTTGCGCCCTAGTTGCATTCTAGTTGCGGCCTAGTTGCGCCATAGTTGCGCCCTAGTTACGCCGTAGTTATGCCCTACTTGCGCCCTTCTTGCGCCCTATTTGTGCCCTAGTTGTACCCTAGTTGCGTCCTAGTTGCGCCCTAGTTGCACCTCAGTTGGACACTAGCTATGCCCTAGTTGCGCCCTAGTTGCTCCCTAATTCTGTCCCAGTTGCATCCTACTTGTGTCATACTTACGTCCTCGTTGCGTCCTACTTGCACCCTAGTTACGTCCGACTTGCGCCCTAGTTGCGCCCTAGTTGCGTCTCAGTTTGGCACCAGCTACGCCTTAGTTGCGTCCTAGTTGTACCCTACTTACGCCTTATTTGTACCCTAGTTGCGCCCTACTTGCGTCCTAGTTGCGCCCTAGTTGCGCCCTAGTTGTGACCTATTTGTGCCCTACTTGTGTCCTAGTTGCATCCTAGTTGCCCCCTAGTTGTGCCCTAGTTACGCCCTACTTGTGCCCTACTTGCGCCCTAGTTGTGTCCTAGTTGTTCCCTAGTTGCGCCATAGTTGCGCCCTACTTGTGCCCTAGTTGCATCCTAGTTGTGCCCTAGTTGCACCCTAGTTGCGTCCTAGTTGCGCCCTACTTGCGCCCTACTTGCACCCTACTTGCACCCTAGTTGCACCCTACTTGCAACCTACTTGCACCCTACTTACGCCCTAGCTGTGCCCTAGTTGCGCCCTAGTTTGCCCCTACTTATGCCTTCAGTGTGCCATACTTGCACCCTAGCTGCGCCCTAGTTGCGCCCTAGTTGCGCCCTGGTTGCGTCCTGGTTATGCCCTACTTGCATCCTACTTGTGTCCTACTTGTGCCCTAGTTGCGTCCTAGTTGCGCCCTAGTTGTGCCCTGGTTGCGCCTCAGTTGGGCACTAGCTACGCCCTAGTTGCGCCCTAGTTGCACCCTAGTTGTGCCCTAGTTACACCCTACTTGTGTCCTATTTGCGTCCTAGTTGCACCCTAGTTGCGCCCTACTTGTGCCCTACTTGTGCCTTAGTTGCACCCTAGTTGCGCCCTAGTTGTGCCCTACTTGTGCCCTCCTTGGACTTTAGTTGTGCCCTTGTTGTGCCCTAGTTGCGCCCTACTTGTGCCCTGCTTGTGTCCTAGTTGCGCCCTTGTTGCGCCCTAGCTGCGCCCTACTTACACCCCTTCTTGCGCCCTAGTTACACCCAGGTTACACCCTAGTTGTGCCCTACTTGCGCCATACTTGCGCCCTAGTTGCGCCCTAGTTTTGCCTTAGTTGCACCCTCGTTGTGCCTCAGTTGGGCATTAGCTATGTCCTAGTTTTGCCCTAGTTGCACCCTAGTTACCTCCTACGTGCGCCCTAGTTGTACCCTAGTTGTGCCCTACTTGTGCCATACTTGCGCTCTACTTGTGCCCTAGTTGCGCCCTAGTTGCATCCTACTTGTGCCCTACATGCACCCTACTTGCATTCTACTTGCGCCCTAGTTGCGTCCTAGTTACGCCCTAGTTGTGCCCTACTTGTGCCCAACTTGCGTCCTACTTGCGCCCTAGTTACGTCCTAGTTGTATCCTAGTTGCGCCCTACTTGCGCCCTACTTGTACCCTAGTTGCGCCCTACTTGCATCATACTTGCGACCTAGTTGCGCCATAGTTGCGTCCTAGTTGTGCCCTACTTGCGCCCTACTTGCACCCTACTTGTGCCCTAGTTGCGCTCTATTTGCGCCCTATTTGCGACGTACTTGCATCCTACTTGCACCCTACTTGCACCCTACTTACTCCCTAGTTGCACCCTACGTCCACCGTAGTTACACCCTAGTTGCACCCTAGTTGCGCCCTAGTTCCGCCTTCGTTGGGCAGTAGCCACGCCCTAGTTGCACCCTAGTTACGTCCTAGTTGCTTCCTAGTTGCACCCTACTTGTGTCCTATATGCACCCTACTTGCGTCCTAGTTGTGCCCTAGTTGCGCCCTAGTTGCACCCTAGTTGCGCCCTAGTTGCGCCCTAGTTGCGCCTCAGTTGGTTACTAGCTACGCCATACTTCTGCCCTAGCTGCGCCCTAGTTGCGCCCTACTTGCACCATTCTTGCATCCTACTTGCGCCTAGATGCGCCCTAGTTGCGCCCTAATTACATCCTAGTTGCGCCTCAGTTGGCACTAGTCTAATCCTAGTTGCACCCTAGTTGCGTCCTAGTTCTGTCCTAGTTGTGCTATAGATATGCCCTAGTTGTACCCTACTTGCGCCCTACTTGCACCCTAGTTGCATCCTAGTTACACCCTGGTTGTACCCTACTTACGTCCTACTTGCACCCTACTTGCACCCTAGTTGCAGCCTAGTTACACCCTACTTGCTCCCTACTTACGGCCTAGTTGCACCCTAGTTGTGCCCTTGTTGCGCCCTAGTTACGCACTACTTGCGCCTTATTTGCATCCTACTTGCACCCTAGTTACGCCCTAGTTGCATCCTACTTGCGCTCTACTTGCGTCCTACTTCTACCCTACTTGCTCCCTAGTTGCGTCCTACTTGCACCCTTGTTACGTCTTAGTTGCACCCCAGTTACGCACTAGTTGCGCCTCAGTGATGTACTAGCTACGCCCTAGTTGTGCCCTAGTGGCACCCTTGTTGGTGAATACTTGTTACTGGCCATGACCAATTCATAATACAAGTCCCAAATAGTCAGAGGGAGGAACAATGGTTTGGGAATACTTGTTATTGAATACACAGTACAAAGACGTAAGTAGTGACACGGTGTGGCTACCATGCACAATGACCAACCAAAGTAGGCATATGTCACTGACCATGACCAAAGAATTTCACTATATGTGGTCAATGCTGACAACTCATAATACGAGTCTCAGATGGTCAGAGGGGGAAACAATGGTTTGGGAATACTAGTTATGAAATAGAAAGTAGAAAGACCTTTAATAAGAAGTGGCACCGTGTGGCTACCATGCACAATGACCAACCAAAGTAGGCATACGTCATTGACCATGACCAAAGAATTTCACTATGTGTGGTCAACATCAACAACTCATAATACAAGTCACAAATGGTCAGAGGGGGAAACAATGGTTTGGGAATACTAGTTATCAATAACAAGTACAAAGACCTTCAATATGTAGTGGCATGGTGTGGCTACCATGCACAATGACCAACCAAAGTAGGCATATGTCACTGACCACGGCCAAAGAATTTCACTATGGGTGTTCAACGTTGACAATCCATAATACAAGTCACAAATGGTCATAGGGGGAAACAATGGTTTGGGAATACTAGTTATTGACTATCAAGTACAAAGATCTTCAATACGGAGTTGCTCGGTGTGGCTACCATGCACAATGACCAGCCAAAGTAGGCATAGGTCACTGACCATGACCAAAGAATTTCACTATGGGTGGTCCACGATGCCAACTCATAATACAAATCACAAATGGGCAGAAGAGGGAATAGTTTGAGAAAACTAGTTATTGACTGGAAGTTACAAAGACCTTTAATAAGTAGTAGCACGATTTTTCTGGCATGCACAATGACCAACCAAAGTAGGCATATGACACTGACCATGACCAACGAATTTCACTATGTGTGGTCAACGTTGACAATTCTTTACATGAGTCACAAATGGTCAGAGGGGGAAGCAATGGTTTGGAAATACTAGTTATTGACTAGCAAG
>SZWC01001200.1:168233-189013 GCA_023375785.1 Penium margaritaceum | reverse complement strand
GGGGGGGGGGGGAATGGTTTGGGAATACTAGTTATTGACTGGCAAGTATAAAGACCTTTAATAGGTAGAGGCACGGTGTGGCAACCATGCACAATGACCAAGAAAAACAGTCTTGTGTTACTGACCATGACCAAAGAATTTCAATATGTGTGGTCAACGTTGACAACTTATGATACGAGTCACAAATGGTCAGCGGGGAAAACATTGATTTGGGAATTTTATATGTTGACTAGCAAGTACAAAAACCTTCAATACATAGTGACACGGTGTGGCCACCATGCACAATGACCAACCAAAGTATGCATATGTCGCTGACCATCACCAAAGACTTTCACAGTGTGGTCAATGCTGACAGTCACAAACAGTCAGAGGGGGAAACGATGGATTTGGAATACTAGTTATCAACTAGCAAGTACAGATACCATCAATAAGTAGTGGCAAGGTGTGGCTACCATGCATAGTGACCAACCAAATTAGGCATATGTCACTGACCATGACCAAATAATTCTACTATGTGTGGTCAACGTTGACAACTCTTTACTCGAGTCACAAATGATCAAAGGAGGGTGGGGGAAAATGGTTTGGACGTGCTAGTTATCAACTAACAAGTGCAAAAATATTCAATAAGTAGTGGCATGGTGTGGCTACCATGCACAATGACCAACCAAAGGAGGCATATGTCACTGACCATGACCAACGAAAATCACTATGTGTGGTAAAGATTGACAACTTATAGTACGAGTCACAAATGGTCAGAGTAAGAAACAATGGCTTAGGAATACTAGTTATGGACTAGCCTGTACAACGACCTTCAGTAAGTAGTGACACGGTGTCGATACCATGCACAATGACCAACCAAAGTAGGCATATGTTACTGACCATGACCAAAGATTTTCACTATGTGTGGTCAATGCTGACAACTGATTATACGAATCACAAATGGTCACAGGGGGAAACACTGTTTTGCGAATGATAGTTATCAACCAGTAAGTACAACGACCTTCTATAAGTACTGGCACGGTGTGGCTACCATGCATAATGACCAACCAAAATAGGCATATGTCACCGACCATGAACAAAGAATTTCACTATGTGTGGTCAACGTTGACAACTCGTAATACGAGTCACAAATGGTCGGAGGGGAAAAAGATGGATTGGGAATACAAGTTATTGACTGGAAAGTATAAAGACCTTCAATGAGTAGAGGCACGGTGTGGCAACCATGCACAATGACCAAGAAAAAAGTCTTGTGTTACTGACCATGACCAAAGAGTTGCACTATGTGTGGTCAACGTTGACAACTTACGATACAAGTCACAAATGGTCCGAGGGAGAAACATTGGTTTGGGAACGTTACATGTTGAATAGCAAGTACAAAAACCTTCAATAAGTAGTGATACGGTGTGGCAATCATGCACAATGACCAACCAACGTATGCATATGTCACTGACCATGACTCAAGACTTTCACTGAGTGGTCAATATTGACAACTCATAACACTAGTCACAAACGGTCAAAGGGGGAAACGATGGATTTGGAATACTAGATATTGACTGGTAAGTACAAAGACCTTCAATAAGTAGTCGCACGGTGTGGCTACCATGCACAATGACCAACAAAAGTAGGCATATGTTACTTGCCATGACCAAAGAATTTCACGGTGAGTGGTCAACATTGACAACTCTTTAATCGAGGCACAAGTGATCAAAGGGGGGGAAGGGGCAGAAATGGTTTAGAAATACTAGTTATCAACTAGCAAGTGCAAAGACCTTCAATAAGTAGTGGCACGGTGCGGCTACCATGCACAATGACCAACCAAAGTAGGCATATGTCACTGACCATGACCAACGAAAATCACTGTGTGGTAACCATTGACAATTTGTAATACGAGTCGCAAATCATCAGAGGAAGAAACAATGATTTTGGAATACTAGTTATTGACTAGCCTGTACAAAGACCTTCAATAAGAATTGGCACGGTGTGGCTAACATGCACAGTGCCCAACCAAAGTACGCTTATGTCACTGACCTGGTCATGGTGAGATTCTTTGGTCATGGTCAGTGACATATGCCTGTTAGACAATACATCACTCACCACAAGACACACACTCAGCTCATATGCCCAGCTGCCCCGCGTTCTGAACAAGACCGAAACCTCTCCCAGAAAGTATGCCTGAGATCAGCCCCAATATTGTGGGAATACCGGTTCAGTTCCGCACAACAAGAATTATCGGAAACCCCTTGCAACGGCCAGCAAGCCCAACATACCTCCCGCACACCACCCAACAGCTGGTGTTCGCGGTCCAACGACCGTCAAGTATCCCGCCAAGACATCCGCTCCCGGCTCTTTGTGCCACGGTCCCTACTACACAACAACAAACCTCACCAATGACCAGCGCTCCAAAACCACAACAGACCCGACGGACATCTGGAGTCGCTTCGCGACTCCACCTTCAGCAGAAGCTATGGCAGAAGCAAGGTGGTTACGGCGACGCCTCTCGTACCAACAACCATATGAGTAGCTCTAGGTCTAGGAAAGACTCTAGGACTAGTATATGTACCGCTGCATGTGATGTACTGGTTACCTTTTCCAAGGTCATTCAGTTGCTTCTCTTGGGCCCGGGCCTAGCCCTGCCCCCACTCTGGCTCGGCCCTCTGGCCCGCCACCAGTGCTGATTCCTCATCCTATCCTCTGATGTGCATTCGCTCCTGCACAAACCTGTACTTCTCATGCTCGCCCTGTTCGGCCGCATCCAAGTCCACACCTTCACTGCTTCAGTGCTCGTGCTCCGATGCACCGCACCACTCCTATGCACTACTCCAAATGCTGCTGCGCCCATGTCATTGACACTGCGCCCACTCAGCCTCCGTCATCGCTGATGTCACCTTGGCGCTGAGGCTTCCAGCTCGCGCCTTGGAACTCTGGTTCAGACGGAGCTTCAGCTCTTCTTCACGCATGCCACACTGGCCGCGCCCACATCTCCTCATGCTTTTCCTCTATCAATGTGCAAGCTGTTCCTGCCTCAATACATCTCTCATGGCTTCCTGTGATGACTTGGCTTACGTCAGCTGACGTCATCGTTTCCTGTGGTCTCTCGTGCTCGTACTATGAACTGCACTCACATCGGCAACTCACTTACGTGTTCTGACATGGTATCAGAGCAGGTATGCCTTGTCAGCCTGGCCGACGCGGCATCGACGTGGTGTCCTGGTTTGCACTCCTCAGACACGAACAGACCTCATCCCTCATAGCGCCCGCGCTTTGGCGCTGTGCCCAGCTGCATCTGTTGATCTCCGCATCAGCTACCTTCTCGTTCATCTTTCATCGCCTCCTTGACCAGCTGGATCACGCCCACACCTTGGTGCTGTGCCCAATCACTTCTTCCCCCTCTTCGCAGTAGCAACTGTCTTGCTCCAGTGAGAAACAGCTCCTCCAATCAGCATCAGCAGCAGCAGCAAACTATTGAGCAGCAATTACATCAGCCAACCTCTCAACGAGGTTCAGGGGCTCACGGTGGCAGCATGGGACCTGAACATGACGTTGTGGCAGTGTCAGCTTGCTCAAAACTCCAGCATTACCTTCCGTCAACAACTCTGTGGGCTGACCATCAAGGGCCTCAACAGCATCATCCTACCTACCTGAAATCAGTAGCTTAATCCCCATCCTCTTAAATCTCGTCCCTCAGAATCCACACACTCACCACACTTCTGATGGCAAACTGAACCCAGCTATCAACGCATCTAAAAGGTAGTGGTAACAGTGTCCTCTGGCAATGTTGCTCTCCAGCGAGGTGGACTCAACTTGACTCGTCAGAAGAGCTCTGGCTCCTCGCACAAACACTCAGCAGCAGCCAAAACTTCAAATTGCAGCCATCCCTTCTACATCAGCAGCGCCGACAATCCAGTCCACCCTTCCTCCTTAAAATGTAAATCCTTGCTCCCTTGCAGCAGCAGGTTCTCCAAGTCCTCAGCGGGCACGACACCACTAAGACGAGTCCTCAGAAACTTGAGGATAACAATGGGATCTCCTCCTTTGCATCACAAAAAGAGCCATGTCTCTGTACCTGCCATTGTCAGCAGCATCTGCTCCTTTCACACCCCATTCAGAAGCAGCAGCACTGTCAACTTCATCAGTCATCAGCCCATCAACATGTCAGAAGAATGCAAGCATGAGAATGGCAATAGCAGAAGCAACAGAACGTGCACAACTCCGTCAGTACAATGAAGGAAGCAGAAAGGCATGACCGGCTCCGAGCAGTTAGTCGTAGAACTTAAGGAAGGCAGAGGTGCCGAGGACGCGAGGTAGACAGAGGTTGGTGAGAGAGAGGAAGAGCGAGGTGAGTGATGGGTTGGCAGGTGCTTGGCCGAAGAGTGACGGATCAAGAGCTCCAAGAGAGTGGTTGGCGAAGACAGAATGGGCAAGGTATGAGCAGAGCGAAGACACGGCGGCAAAGCCGCGGAACCAAAGGGGAACATGATGGAAAGAACTGTTCTGGTTGACTCAAGGGAATGAACATCCTTGGTATCAAAAGGGAAGAACAGGAAAAAGAAGCAAAGCAACGGCTTCTTTCCGCTAGCTGGACGCGGTTGACAGGTGTCACCTTATTAGTGGATGCCTTGACCGTTTGTTCTCAAAGGATTTTTTGGTCGAGAGCCGTTGGTCAAGTTGCTTCGGTCCAGGACCTGCACCTTTTATTGAGATGTCTTATCAGTGTGTTTTACCAACACCCCCGGTCACACCGATAAGGTAAGGGGTGGACACATCTCCAGTGGTGTTACGTGTTATCTCCTGAGGAGCCTTCTGAGGGAGCAAGCTCTTCTTCTGTAGAAGGCTCTGGTGTTGGAGAGGGAGTTGATGGCAACGAAGGAGGGGAAGGAAACCGGTACGGGTTGAGTCCTCGAGGTATGTTCACCCTTGGTAATCCTCTTTGGTGTTCTGTTTCTTTGGCAGGTTCTCCTTGTGCACACAACTCTTCAATGTTTTCCACAGTGGAGGGGATGTTCAGGCCTCCACATATGATGATGTTGTGGAATGGGATGTCTGTGGTCACTAGTAGAAGGGCTCAGGCTTGAAGAAGAGCGTGGTAGTAGTTTGCCCGGTAGGCTCGGTCTTGGCGGGAGGACCAGATCACTGGATCTATGAATAGTTGCCTGAGGTGAAAGCCGCGGACTGTCACTCTTCGAGTGACACACATCAGTGCGTCCTCCCATTTGATGAAGTTATTGTCTTCTTCATCAACGAACTTGAGCACTAGGATGTTGTGAATCAGAGCGACTACTTGTGGATCTGTATCAGGTTGACGGAGCCGTCAGACCCATCTTCGGAAGTTGCCAGGGGGTCCATGTCTGGCCATGGTTGGAAGGGTCAGGTGTGAGGGTGAGTAGTTAGAGTGTGTGCTCCTGCCAGAAGAAGATGATGATGGAGAGGAAAAGGGGGGAAGCGAAGGAGGACACGTGAAGTGAGGTAATGGTAGATGGCGGAGAGGCGGGGTTGAAGAGGTCTGGGCATGGGGGCGAGTTGTTGCAACAGGCGATGTGACCGGGCGGATCCTTGTGTCGGGCGGAAAGCAATGCGAGGGACGGAGGAACATTTGATGATTTAGTGGGCGCAGGGGTGAAAGCACGTGCGTTGCGGATGTTTTCGGCATGGGCACAGGTCGTCACATAACGTGATGCAACCGGGCGGGTCCTTGTACCGAGCAGATGATGAAAGCTGATGATGACAGAGGAATGATGGACGGCGGAGTGGGCGCAGGGGTGAACCACGTGCGCTGCTGAAATAGAGGGATAGAATGCGGCAAGGGGAAGGCTGGAGCCAACGCGCCACGAGAATTCTGTTGCCGGCGTGGGTGCAGGCTGCTGCAAAGCGTGCAGCTAGCTCGTGCAGATCCTTGTGCTGGCCACAGATGCTGATGATGAGGAGGCGAAAGCTGATGATATAGAAGTGGGCGCAGGGGCGAACCGCGTGTGCTGCAGAAAGTTTCGGCGTGGGCGCAGGTTGTCACATCACGGGCGATGCGACCGGGCGGATCCTTGTGCCGAGCGGAAAACGATGCGGAGGCAAAGAAACGGATGAAGGTGGATGTGACTGATGGCTGAGTAGGCGCAGGGGCAGAACCACGTGCGCTGCGAGGCAATGGTGATGATGGCAAAGCTGAATTTGATCAAAGGCGGTTCGGAGGAGGCAGAGGAAGCTGGGATGAGGCTGATGCGAGGATGGACTGAAGGAAATGATGAGCAAAAGATGAGGAGAGTATGCAGAGACTGATGGCAAGGGAGAAGATGATAATAGCGCAGCGAGAGCGATGGAGAAGCGATGGCAGGAGGAGGATGCTGGAGCGGTAAAGGAGGCGGAGGACGGAGCAATGAGGGAAACGGCACTGGGCGCGGGCGGAGCAACTAGTTCCTCTAGTTGTCAGGAGAGTGATGGCTTGTTCCCCAGTTGGCCCAAGACCGATGGGCAAGAAGACTGGTGGTGTCCGATATCCTAACAGAAGGGGAAATCGGCTACAACAGGGAAAGTCGTGAGGTGAGCAGTGATGCCAGTCCGGAGATGTCAGGAGAGTGACGGCTTGTTCCCCAGTTGGCCCGAGACCGACGGGCAGGAAGACTGGTGGTGTCCGGCATCCTGATGGTGGTAGGCAGTCTGCTGTTGCTGACGATGAGCAGAGGCGATGCGAGAGGGTGGCTCGTGATGATGAATGCAAGAGAGCTGAGGTAGAGGAGGCGAATGGAGCAGATGATGCTGAGGAGGGAGATGAGAAAGGCGGAAGCATTTGCAGAAGCTGAGATGATGGGAAGCGGCAGGTGGCGAGTGGCAGGAAGCTTCCAGGAAGAGGACGGCAGGCGGTGGCTTGAGAGCTGCTTGCGGCTGTTGTAGATGGGTCACCGATTGTTGGCCACGGGCGCAAAATGGACGCAGGCTTTGATCGGGAGAAAGAGTTGTTACTCCAGCGTGAGGAGCAATCTAGGCGGAGCTGCTGATGTCAGCTGCTGGCAGAGTGGAGAGACGTGAAGTGGCGGTGGCGGCAGCGGAGGAATGCAGATCAGAGAGGTAAAGCAATGGCGGCGGCAGAGCGATGACTGGGTCACAGGGCACCAGGTGATGTTGCCTGATGCTCTGATACCATGTCAGAAGAATGCAAGCATGAGAACGGCAATAGCAGAAGCAAGCAGAAGCAACGGAACATGCACAACTGCGTCAGTATGATGACGGAAGCAGAAAGGCATGACCGGCTTCGAGCAGTTAGTTGTAGAACTTAAGGAAGGTAGAGGTGCCGAGGACGCAAGGTAGACAGAGGCTGGTGAGAGAGAGGAAGAGCGAGGTGAGTGATGGGTCGGCAGGTGCTTGGCCGAAGAGTGACAGAGCAAAGTGCTCCAAGAGAGTGGTTGGCAAAGACACAATGGGCGAGGTGTGCGCAGAACAAAGACACGGCAGCGAAGCCACGGAACCAAAGGGAAACATGATGGAAAGAGCTGTTCTAGTTAACTCGAGGGAATGAACGTCCTCGATATAAAAATGGCAGAACAGGACAAAGTAGCAAAGCAACGGCTTATTTCCGCTAGCCGGACGCGGTTGACAGGTGTCACCTTATTAGGGGATGCCTTCACCGTTTGTTCTCAACAGATATTTTGGTCGAGAGATGTTGGTCAAGTTGGTTTGGTCCAGGACCTGAACCTTTCATTGAGATGTCTTATTGGTGTGTTTTACCCACACAACAGCTGCAGTAGCCTCAGCCAACCTGTCCTCCCTCGAATTTCCTCAAAACACAAAAACCGCTCCAGACTCTCAGCTTCCACATCTGTCAACTGTAGCACCAACTGTTGGCACTATTGAACTACCACAACATTATGGGCATGTCCTCACCGCACCAGCTTCCCCTCACACAACACACGACCAGCTCTTTGCAATCGTCCAAGGGAGGAGAGCAAGCCGCAAGGACTCAGAATCATCAGGAACAGCCAACAGCTCCTCACCCCAATAGCTCCAAGCCACCTCTTCTGGACCAGAGTGCCTGTGCACTACACAATGTGCCTTTCAGCCCTCAACAGCCTCGCTCACTCATGTACCTTCCCCAACTGCAAACCATCTGCCCAAACTTCCACCCTGGGATCACTGCTTCACACCACCTGGCATTACAGTTCCCAACATCAGGAGTATCCCTTCACCGCTGACTGAACCCCCTTTTGATTTCTACCTCCTGCCCCAGCATGTAAGAAATGGACTGCAGACATCAACCTTCAGCAAAGGCTGGGCTTCAACCACGGCTCCTCCAACAAAGAAAACCTCAGCCTGTCCCACTTCCGCCCTCACCTCTCCTCACCCTAACATCACTCCTCCTCTCCCCTTCTGGAGTCACAGCTTCACCCCACCAGAAAACTCTGGATTTCAACCTCAGTCGAGTGCAACAGCAATCCACTATCCGGCTCAGATTCAGTGTCTTGTGGTAGTGAGGGCGGGTGTCAGACAATACATCACTCGCCGCAAGACACGCACTCAGCAGATATGCCCAGCTGCCCCGGGGTCTGAACAAGACCGACACCTCTCCCAGAATGTATGCCCGAGAACAGCCCCAATGTTTTGGGGATACCGGTTCAGTTCCGACCAACAAGAATTATTGGAAACCCCTGCAATGGCCGGCAAGCCCAACATACCTCCCGTGCACCACCCAACAGGTGGTCTATTCGTAGTCCAACAGTTGTCAAGTATCCCACCAAGACTTTTGCTCCCAGCTCTTTGCGCCACGGTCCCTACTACACAACAACGAACCCCAGCAATGACCAGTGCGCCAAAACCACAACGGACCCGACGGACATCTAGAGTCGCTTTGCGAATCCACCTTCAGCAAAAGCTATGGTAGAAGCAAGGTTTTTACGGCAATACCTCTCGTTCCGACCACCATAAGAGAAGTTCTAGCTCTAAGACAGACCCTAGGACTAGTATAAGTACTGCTGCATGTGATGTACTAGTTACCTTTTCCAAGGTCATTCAGTTGCTTCTCTTGGGCCCGGGCCTAGCCCTGCCCCCACTCTGGCTCGGCCCTCTGGCCAGCCACCAGTGATGATTCCTCATCCTCTCCTCTGATGTGCATTTACTCCTGGACAAACCTGTATTTCTCATGCTCGCCCTATTCGGCCGCATCCAAGTCCACACCTTCATCGCTTCAGTGCTCGTGCTCCGATGCACCGCACCCACTCCTATGTACTACTCAAAATGCTACAGCGCTCCTGTCAATGACACTGCACCCGCTCAGCCTTTGTCATCGCTGATGTCACCTCGGCGTTGAGGCTTCCAGCTTGCGCCTCGGAATTCTAGCTGAGGCGGAGCTTCAGCCCTTTATCACGCTTGCCACATCGGCCTTGCCCACATCTCCTCATGCTTTTCCTCCATCAATCTGCAAGCTGTTCCTGCCTCAATACATCTCTCATGGCTTCGTGTGATGACTTGGCTTACGTCAGCTGATGTCATCATTTTCCTGTGGTCTCTTGCGCTTGTTCTATGAACCAAACTCACATCGGCAACTCACTTACGTGTTCTGACAATGCCTACTTTGGTTGGTCATTGTGCATGGTATCCACACCGTGCCACTACTTATTGAATGTGTTTGTACAGGCTAGTCAATATCTACTATTCCCAAACCATGGTTTCCCCCTATGTCCATTCGTGACTCGTATTTTAAGTTGTCAATGTTACCACACATAGTGAAATTCTTTGGTCATGGTCAGTGACATATGCCTCCTTTGGTTATTCATTCTTCATGGTAGCTACACCGTGCCACTACTTATTGAAGGTCTTTGCACTTGCTAGTCGATAACTAGTATTCCAAAACCACTGTTCCCCCCTCTGATCATTTTTGACTCAATTAATGAGTTGTCAACATTGACCACACACAGTGAAAGTCTTTGGTCATTGTCAGTGACGTATGCCTATTGTGGTTGGTCATTGTGCATGGTAGCCACACCGTGACACTACTTATTGAAGGTCTTTGCACTTGCTAGTCGATAACTAGTATTCCAAAACCACTGTTCCCCCCTCTGATCATTTTTGACTCAATTAATGAGTTGTCAACATTGACCACACACAGTGAAAGTCTTTGGTCATTGTCAGTGACGTATGCCTATTGTGGTTGGTCATTGTGCATGGTAGCCACACCGTGACACTACTTATTGAAGGTCTTTGTACTTACCAGTCAATAACTAGTATTCCCTAACTATTGTTTTCTTCTCTGACAATTTGTGAATTGTATTGTGAGCTTTCAACGTTGACCACACATAGTGAAAGTATTTGGTCATGCTCAGCGACATATGCCTACTTTGGTTGGTCACTGTGCATGGTAGCCACACCTTGCCACTACTTATTGAAGGTCTTCATACTTGCTAGTCGATAACTAGTATTCCAAACCCATTGTTCCTCCCTCTGACCATTTGTGACTCGTATTATGAGTTGTCAACATTGACCACACATAGTGAAATTCTTTGGTCATGGTCAGTGACATATGCCTACTTTGGTTGGTCACTGTGCATGGTAGCCACACCGTGTCACTACGTATTGAAGGTCTTTGTATAGGCTAGTCGATAACTAATGTTCCCAAACCATTGTTTCCCCCTCTGACTATTTGTGACTCGTATTACAAGTTGTCAATATTTACCACGAATAGTGAAATTCTTTGGTGATGGTCAGTGACATATGCCTACTTTGGTTGGTCATTGTGCCTGGTAACTACACTGTGCAAAAACGTATTGAAGGTCTTTGCACTTTATAGTCGATGACTAGTATTCCCAAACCATCGTTACCCCCTCTGACCATTTGTAACTCGTATTTTGTTTTGTCAGCGTTGACCACACACAGTGAAAGTCTTTGGTCATGGTCAGTGACGTATGCCTACTTCGGTTGGTCATTGTGCATGGTAGCCACACCATGCCACTACTTATTGGAAGTATTTGTACTTACCAGTTGATAACTAGTATTCCCTGACTATTCTTTCCTTCTCTGACCATTTGTGAATCGTATTATGAGTTGTCAACGTTGACCACACATAGTGAAATTCTTTCGTCATGGTTAGTGTTTTATGCCTAGTTTGGTTGGTCATTGTGTACAATAGCCACACCGTTCCACTATTCATTGAAGGTCGTTTTACTTTCTAGTCGATAAAAAGTATTACCAATACATCGTTTCCCCCTTTGACCATTTGTGACTCGTACTATGTTTTGTCAACGTTGACCACACATAGTGAAATTCTTTGTTCATGGTGAGGAGCACATCACCATTTCTCTTGGTCATTGTGTTGCCACACCGTGCCACTACGTCTTGAAGGTCATTGTACTTGCCAGTCCATAACTAGTATTCCTAAACCATTGTTCCCCCCGCTGACCATTTGTGACTCGTATTATGACTTGTCAACGTTGACCACATAGTGAATTTCTGGCACAACTCTGGCACAACTCTGGCACAACTATGGCATAACTCTGGCACAACTCTGGAACAACTCTGGCACAACAGGCACAACTCTGGTATAACTCTGGCACAACTCAGGAAAAACGCTGGCACAACTCTGGCACAACTTTGGCACAACTCTGTCAGAGATATTTGCTTTCTGACCTTGAATCTTGCTCTGGAGGGGTCCCGGATGATCCGAGAAGAGGTCCATAACATCTCTTGCAAGAGAGAATAAATAAACGGTCCAACGGTTCTTTACAAACCGTCACCGACCAAAGTGACGAAGAGTCACTCGCGTTCGGCTAGCGGAGAAGCCGTTGCACTTAGTTCTGTCCTGTTCCCTTGTATATATGGAGGATGTTCATTCCCGCCAAAAATTTACCAGAAGAGTTCTGTCCATCCAGTTCCCCTTTTGTTCCGCGGCTTCGCCGCCGTGTCCTAGCTCTGCTCACTCGCACACTCCGCTTTCGCCAACCATTCCCAGTTCACAGCTTTTCGCTCTGGCGCCCTTCCTTCCTCACTCAGCACGCATCGACTCATCTCTCGCTTTGATCTCACTCTCTCTCACTGAATTCTGTCTACCTCTCACCTTCGGTGTCTTGCCACGAATCAAGCTCCGCGACTGACTTACAAGCTCACGTCTTTCTACTCCTTACATTCCGCTGTCGTGCAAGTACATGTTCCTTTGCTTCTACTTGCTTTTGCAAATGCTGTTCTCACTCATTGCATTCTTGTGACATGGTATCAGAGCCCCAGGCAACATCACCTGGTGCCCTGTGACCCAGTCATCGCTTTGCCGCTGCCGCCGCCACCCCACACCTCTCAGCTTCATCAGCAGCTGACACCAGCAGCTCCGCTCAGATTGCTCCCCACGCTGGAGTGACAACTTGTCATCCTGATCAAAAACCTGCGCTCATTTCACACCCGTGGTCAACGATTGGTGATACGTCAACAACAGCCGCAAGCAGCTCTTGAGTCGCCGTCTGTCGTCATCTTCCTGGAAGCTTCTTACCGCCTGCCACCTATTGCTTCTCATCCTTCAGCCACCGTAAGCGCCTTCGTCTCCCTTATCTGATTCTTCTTCTTCATCCACTCCAGTTGCCCCAGTCCCATCGCCGTCATCTTCTCGAGCTCCACTCTCACACCACTTCTCTCGCCGTCAGCAGTAGCCGATCGACCGACTGCCAGGACATCGGACACCACCAGTCTTCCTGATCATGCCTCAAGCCAACTAGGGAACAAGCCGTCACTCTCCTGAAAGTCACGATCATCCCTGTTGACCTCTCGACTTCTCCCCGCTGCAACCACCTTCCTCTTACTGTTAGGACATAGGACACCACCAGTCTTCCTGCCCGTCGGTCTTGGGCCAACTGGGGGAACAAGCCGTCACTCTCCTGACAACAGAGCAACTGGCCTGTACCATCGAACCGATGCCACCTGGTGACACTCTGGTGCAGCTGGGTGCCGATCTGGCACCGGGACAGCAGGAGCAGCTCCATCGCCTTGCAGCTGAGTTCTCTGCGGCATTTTCCAATGGTCAAACAGACCTTGGCATCATCACAACCCGCCATGACATTGGCACGGGCAATGCAGCTCTAGTTGCTCAGCGGGTGTGGAGATTTACTCCGGAGATCACTGAAGACATTCGCAAACAGGTTGATGAGTTGCTGGCGGTGGGGGTTATCGAGCCGGGGGGGTCGGTGTGGCGATTAAACCTGGTGATGGTCAAAAAGCCGGATGGGGGTTGGCGTAGCTGTGTGGATTATCGCGCCGTGAACCGCGTCACCATCCGAAATCAATACCCCTTCCGGTTGTGCATGGAGTCCTCGGGAAGCTGTGAGGAAAGCGCTGGTTCTCCAAACTGGACGTCAAGGTGGCGTACCACGCCATACCTATGGGCGAAGAGTCCGTCCCAAAAACAGCTTTCGTTACGCCGTTTGGGATGGTTGTCTTCGGCCGCATGCCGTTCGGTTTACGCAACGCTGGGGCAACATTTCAGCGGTTGATGGATGACAACCTGAGCAATGTACCGTTCGTCCAGGCATACATCGACAACATCCTGGTGTTCTCCGAAAGTTGGGTGGACCATCTCCAATATCTGCACGTTGTTTTGAGCCGAGTCGTGGCCATTGGACTCAAAATCAAGGGTACAAAGTGTCTATTGGGAGCAGTCAAGGTGGAATTTTTGGGACATCTGGTGTCACAGAAAGGACTCCAGAAAGATCCGGTGAAAGTCAAAGCCGTCGTGGAATGGAAGCAACCGAGGGGTGCGATGGGCATTCGTCAGTTCTTGTTGTTCACCTCTTTTTACTGGCGATTTGTCTGCAACTTCGCCCGCATCTCCCGGCCGTTGATCGACCTCTAGTGTTTGGGCGTGCCGTTCGTCTGGGGAGCGGAGCAGGAAAAGGCATGGCAGCTGTTAAAGGATGCGCTCTTCACCGCGCCCGTACTGGACTTTCCGGACTTCACCACTCCATTTCGGTTGGCCACCGACTTCTCCAAAGATGACCTGGGTGTGGTTCTCAGCCAGCTGGCCGCCGAGAGAGAAAAGGTGGTAGCCTATGCCAGTCGCGTGACCACGGAATGTGAACAGGGGTACGCCCCCGTCAAAAGGGAGTGCCTCGCGGTCATCTGGGCGGTGACCCATTTCCAGGACTACCTGAAGAACGAGACTCCTTTTGAAGTATTCACAGACCACGCCGCGCTCGAGTGACTTATGACCACTCAGAACCATGCAGGCATCCTGGCAAAGTGGGCCCTCCTAATTCAAGGGTTCACTTTCGACATTGAATACAGGCCAGGTGTCTCGCACGCCAACGCAGATGGTCTCAGCCACCAAGGAGGCGCTGCCGGCCTCCCCGATGTCGCATCTTCTGACGAGGCAGCGGACGTGCACGACGTCTTCGTCACGCAACCGGTGTCGCTGTGTGCTGCATGCGGCGACCCATTTATTCGCCGCTCCGGCCGTTCGTACAGAGCTGGCTCCACCTGCCAGTGTGAATACCACTGGGCCTGTCACCCCAGCCAGCTCCGTGCGATGCCCGCTTGTTCCGCATACCTTCCCCATCAGAGCCGGGAGGCTCCCCTCTCGTTTTCAGGGGGAGGGGACGTTCCGGTACAGACGTCAATTTCTGAGTTTGCTCTGCCGTCCGATCTCCCATCTATGGCGCACGCGGCTCCCTCCACCGACCCCATTTTTCCCTCATCGGCAGCAGCCACAATGCCGGCGACGACTTCGGCCAACGAACCCCTTGTGCCCGTCTCTCTGTGGGAGCCTCCACCCTTGGATGCACCATCAACGGCCCCGGTGTCATCTGCATCCGTTGCAGCTGCACCAGCCAATCCAGCATCAACGGCGCCCGGAATCACCGGAGATCTGGCCGGTACCCATTTGTCCGGACAGTGGGCACAGGGGTTGACCATAGGACCCTTTGCATTCCTCGATACTGGTCAATACAACTTTGACAGATAGCCTTCCAACACATCAGCCACGCTGGCAGGACGGATAGAGGGATCAGGGCGTTGAGAGGCTAATTGGAAAGCAACAACCAAATGGCCACCTCAGGCGAAAGGTCCTTGCTCACATTGCCGGGCAATAGTAAATCAAACCAGATTGGCCGGGACAGCACCTGCAACAAATCAGACAGTGTCAAAGGAAGAAGACAAGGAGACGGCCCCACCGGCGAACTTCTTTGCTCAGTGAGACGATGTTATGGGTTACCAGTGTCAGGAAAAAAAAATGAATCTGACAAGGTCCTCACCAGCACCCCTCGGATAATCCGAGCTCTCTGTATGGGTTGAGATCTTCCGAACTCTCCTCGGAAAAATGGTCGGTTGGTCACGACCGTTGTACCAGAGTCGAGCTGCTCCTCATGAAGCGATCACGTCGCTACGCGTATGGCTAGCGGAAAGAAGCCATTGATAACTATCTTTGTTTTGTTCTGTTGTACATACGGAGGATGTTTATTCCCTCCATGAGTTAACCAGAGCAGTTCTTTGCATCCTGTTCTCCTTTGGTTCCGCGGCTTCACCGCCGTTTCTTCGCTCTGCTCGCACCTCGCCCATTCTGTCTTCGCCAACCACTCTCTCTTGGAGCTCTTTGCTCCGTCACTCTTTGCCCAAGCACCTGCCGGCCCATCACTCACCTCGCCCTTGCTCTCTAACTAGCCTCTGTCTACCTCGCGTCCTCGGCACCTTGGCCTTACTTATGTTCTGCGACTCACTGCTCGGAGCCGCTCATGCCTTTCTGCTTCCGTCATCGTACTGACGAAGTTGTGCATGTTCCGTTGCTTCTGCTATTGCCGTTCTCATGCTTGCATTCTTCTGACATGGTATCAGAGCATCAGGCAACAACCCCTGGTGCCCCTTGACATAGTCATTGCCCCATCGCCGCCACTGCTGCACTCCTCCCTCCAGCATTCGTCTTCCGCTGCCGTCGCCACTTCGCGCTCGTCGGCTTTGTCTGTAGCTAACATCAGTAGCACCGCTTGAAGTGCTCCTCGCGCTAAAGAAATGTCTCGTCATCTTGAGAAAGCCCTGCGCCCATCCCGCGCCCACGGCCGACAATTGGTGACTCGTCGTCAGCAACAGCCGCAAGCAGCTCTCAAGCCGCCATCTGCCGTCATCTTCCTGGAAGCTTCCTCCCGCACGCTACCTGCCGCTTCCCATCATCTGAGCTTCCGCAACCGCTTCCACCTTCCTCATCCCCTTCATCAGCATCATCTGCTCCATCCGCCTTGCCTACCTCAGCTCTCTTGCATTCATCGTCTCGAGACGCCTTCTTGCATCCCCTCTGCTCGTCGTCAGCAAAAGTAGCTGGCCTTCAGCCATCAGGATATCGGACACCACCAGTCTTCTCGGCCGTCGGTCTCGGGCCAACTGGGGAACAAGCTGTCACTCTCCTGACTTCCACGGACCGGCATCACTGCCCATCTCACGACTTGCCCCGCTACAGCTGACTTCCTTCTGCTGTCAAGATATCACACACCACCGGTCTTCCTGCCCATTGGTCTCGGGCCAACTGGAGAACAAGCCGTCACTCTCTTGAAAAGTAAGGAACCAGTTGCCTCACCCACGTCCACTACCGCCTGCTTCCTCGCTTCGCCCCGTTCCTTGCCTGCTGCTACTGCTCCTCCATCACCCTCATCATCATCATTCTCCTCCTGCCATCTCCTCTTCATCACTCTCGCTACACCATTGTAATCCTCCTCAGTCTCCTTCACCATTGATCTCTGTACATTCTCGTCATCTTCCGCTCATATTTATCAGTCCATCCTCTCATCAAGCTCCTCCCAGCTTCTTCCGCCTCCTCTGAGCCACCTTTTTTGATCAACTTCTGCTTTGCCCTCATTAGCACTGCCTCGCAGCGCACGTGGTTTTGCCCCTGTGCCCACTCAATAATCAACCGTTCCTCCGCTTTCCACATCTCTCTCCGCTCGGCAGAAGGATCCGCCCGGTCGCATCGCCCGTTCCGCGACGACCTGCACCCACGCCGAAATTTCTGCAGCGCATGGGGTTTCGTCCCTCCGCCCACCTCCTCATCATCAGCCTCCACCTCATTAGCAATCATCAGCACTTAATGCCTGCACAAGGATCTGCACGAGCTAGCTGCCCGGTTCACAGCAGCCTGCACCCACGCCAGCAGCAGATTTCTCGCGGCGCGTTGGCAACTGCCTTCCCCTTGTCGCATTCTACTCCTCCTGTTCGCAGAGCATGTGGTTTCGCCCCTGTGCCCACTCAGCTATCAATCGCTCTTCCGCCGCCATCCACTTTCATCATCCGCTCGGCACAAGGATTCGCCTGTTAGCATCTCCTGTTTCATGACGACTTGCGCCCACGCCGAAACTTCTGCAGCGCACGTGGTTTTACCCCTACGCCCACTCCACCATCAATCGCCCCTCCTTCATCCTCCGCTTGCACTCTCTGCTCGGCACAAGGATCCACCCGGTCGCATTGCCTGCCTCATGACGACCTGCACCCACGCCGAAACTTCTGCAGCGCACAAGGTTTCGCCCCTGCACCCACCTCTCCATCATGTGATCCTACGCTTTCGCATCATTCTCCACTCAGCACACAGATCTGCCCAGTCGCATTATCCATTGCAACTTGCACCTCTGCGCCATCATCTGGCTCCAGGGCCCCACTCATTGCTCCACTCCACAAGCAGTCCACTCCACAAACTCCGCACTCACCAACAACAGGTCGTACCTGTTGGGGTGAAATTGATAAAATCACCCACAAGCTGCCACACACTCTCAAGAGTATCAACATGGCAGGACACGCCCTTGACTGGAGGCACATCCCAGAACTTGATCAGTTTGGAGAAAACATCCACGACTGGTATGGTGGCATACAAGTCAGGACAAGGCAGTCATTCCTTCACGGGTATCAATTCTCCCTCTTCCTAGAAAGAGTTAATGACAATCCCAGGTGTCCACCAAGGGCCTATACAACAACCCTTCGAGACATCAAGAAATGCCTCCGCCGCACCACCCATCCTGTCTACCATAGAATGATCAACGAAGTGTCACCGGTCGGGGCAATGTGGCACACTCTGGTAGCAGCAGCGTGGAATCCAAGTCTCTGCAACAAGGTCGTCAGATCCCTCCATCGAGTGGAAACTCCCCCCATGAGACAACGCCACCTGGACACTGTTTCCCTATAAAGGCAATCAGGATCCTGCACCTTGTCGGACTCAGGGGGGCTGTCAGGAAAAGAAATGACTTTGACAAGGTCCTCATCAGCACCCCTCGGATAATCCGAGCTCTCTGTATGGATTCAGATCTTCCAAACCCTCCTCCGCAAAACGGTCGGTTGGTCACAACCGTTGTACCAGAGTCAAGCCGCCCCTAATAAAGCGATCACGTTGCTACACGTACAGCTAGCGGAAAGAAGCCGTTGATAACTATCTTTGTCCTGTTCTGTTGTATATACGGAGGATGTTTATTCCCTCCATGAGTTAACCAGAACAGTTCTTTGCATCCTGTTCCCCTTTGGTTCCTCGGCTTTGCCGCCGTGTCTTCGCTCTGCTCGCACCTCATCCATTCTGTCTTCGCCAACCACTCTCTTTTGGAGCTCTTTGCTCCGTCACTCTTCGCCCAAGCACCTGCCGACTCATCACTCACCTCGCCCTTGCTCTCTCACTAGCCTCTGTCTACCTCGCCTCCTTGGCACCTTGGCCTTCCTTAAGTTCTGGGACTAACTGCTCAGAGCCGCTCATGCCTTTCTGCTTCCGTCATCGTACTAATGCAGTTGTGCATGTTCCGTTGCTTCTGCTTGCTTCTGCTATTGCCATTCTCATGCTTGCATTCTTCTGACAACCAGGGAGAAGAACGAGAGGATGGGAGGAGCATGGATCCCACGCAGGACCAGCAGCTGTTGACTTACCTCCAGACCGGGGAGATGGACGCGGAGTGGGAGGAAAATGATAAAGTTTGCCTCCAGAAGAGGACACAGTTGAATACGCTGGATGCGGCGGGGGCATTGTACCGCACAGTTGTGCCAGAGTTGTGCCAGAGTTGTGCCAGAGCTGTGCCAGGATTGTGCCATGATTGTGCCAGAGTTGTACCAGAGCTTTGCCAGGATTGTGCCATGATTGTGCCAAAGTTGTACCACGTGCCTCGCCCACGCTGTCCGGTGGGAAACACAGGTACCAATCCGGCCGGCCCACGCCGATGGCCCGAGTGAGCGATGGGTCATGGATTACGTTGGGCCCATCGGGAAAAGCACCCGCAGCAACAGCTATATCATCACAGCGGTGGACGCCTTCACAAAACTAGCTGAAGCTTGACCACTCCCAATCAACGACAGCAATGTGACCGCCACGTTCTTCGTGGAGAACATCCTCAGCGGACATGGTTGCCCCCGGATCTTACATACCGACAGCCACCATCTGTTTCGGGGAGCACTGACAGGAGTGATTGAAAAATTTGGGATCTGTCGGTGGTGGTCTCCTCCGTATAATCTGCAGTTGGCCAGGTTGGTGGAGCGGTTCAACCAGACATTGAAAAGGTCGCTCATAAAATTGAGTGAAACCACCTAACCGATTGGGATGATTTTCTCCCATGGACCATGACGGGATATAATGGGAGCATTCATGGTGCCACAGGGTACTCGCCATACATGTTTGGAAGAGAATTGCGGTTGTTGCTGGATAAGCCCCTCCAATTGACCCCATTGGAAGATGCAGCAGGAGAATATGCAGCAGCTACGCTGATTGCTGAGGGAGCCACACGCTGGGGCACCATCTTCCCGCAGGTTCGGGATAATCTACACTCCGCCACAGAGAAGCCAGTACAGGTGCACACTCATCGGGAGCTCCAAGGGAATACCACACCTACCTATCTCCTCGGAGATCGGGTGTGGCTCAGGGGAAGGAAAAAAACGTATCGGGAACTCTCTGGTCCCCGTGGTCTGGACAGTGACTGGGTTCATGCCCGCGAGAGACCAGGTACTGCTGAGGGTCGCCACTGGGGGTGCGTTCTTGTGTTTGGTGAACATGATAAAATCATACCGGGGATGAGCATTTGACTTGCAGGACGCCGAAACATCAACCGAAGAGGAAGACAAAGAACTCTCTGGCGACGACGAAGCCCTATCTCAGATGTTTTCAAAACGGCAGGCTGCAGAGCAGCCTGCTGAAAAATGGGGGATGTGACACTGTCACAAAGAAATACGTGCCGGCAGGAAAATTGGTAGGACCGGCATGACTAAGCATGGAAACGGCAATGCAGTGACTCGAAATAGACATGCGTGAGAGAGAACATAGTCAGAGATGACGACGGATGACCCAGAATCGGGTCAGCTGGACATGCATGGGGGGAAAATGGACAGAAAGGGGCATGTGGCGGGAATGGCGCCTGGCTGCAATTTGACTCCCGACGGGAATGGGAGCAACCTCTTAGAAAGCATCTCAAGGATAATTGAGGGGCTCGGACCCGTAGCCCAGGGGAGGAGGTTGTGTGTACACAATTTGGCAGGGACAAACGAGGGGGTGCCACCAAGATAACAGAAAAGCAGCACAAATAGAAAATTGCTTTATGGGTTTTTCGTAGGAAGTCTGTGTCTCAAGTCTGTACCTATATATGTTTTTGGTTAACTATACCCAAGCCATCTTGGCCCACGTACATGCCTTGGTGTGTGTGTGTGTGCGCACCTAGCTGTAGGACTTGTGCTGAATTCTCTTACCAGAGTCCGGGTTCACTGTGACTGCCACCGGCGTGGCGGACTACCGGAAACCTTTTTGTTGCCTTAAAATGTGTGACACTGGAACAACTCTGGCACAACTCTGCCACAACTCTGGCACAACTCTGGCACAACTCTGGCACAACTCTGGCACAACTCTG
>SZWC01001200.1:100684-132607 GCA_023375785.1 Penium margaritaceum | reverse complement strand
GCACAACTCTGGCACAACTCTGGCACATCTCTGGCACAAATATGGCACAACTCTGGCACAACTCTGGCCCATCTCTGGCACAACTCTGGCAAATCTCTGGCACAACTAGGGCACAACTCTGGCACAAATCTGGCACAAATCTGGCACAACTCTGGCACAAATCTGGTACAACTCTGGCAGAACTCTGGAACAACACTGGCGTAGCTCTGGGACAGCTCTAGTATAACTCTGGCACAACTCTGGCACAACTCTAGCACAACTCTCTTACAACTCTGGTACATCTCTGGAACAACACTGGCACATCTTTGGCAAATCTCGGGCACAACTCTGGCACAACTCTGGCACAACTCTGGCACAGCATTGGCACAACGTTTGTACAACTGTGGAATAACTCCGGCACAACTCTGGCAAAACTCCGGGACAGCTCTGGCATACCTCTGGTACATTTCTGGCACAACTCTGGCAACACTCTGGCACATTTCTGGCACAACTGTGGCACAACTCAGGCACAACTCTGGCACAACTATGGCACAACTCTTGTACAACACTGGCACAAATATGGCACAAATCTGGCACAACTCTGGCACAACTCTGGCACAACTCTGGCACAATCCTTGCACAACTCTGGCATAACTCTGGCACAACTCTGTCTTAACTCTGGCACAACGCTGGCACAACTATAGCACAGTCCTGGGAAAACTATGGCACAACTCTGGCACATCTCTGGCACAACTCTGGCACAACTCAGGCACAACTCTATTACAACTCTGGCACAAATCCGCCACATCTCCAGCACAACGCTGGCACAAGTCAGACACATCTCTGGCACAAATCTGGCACTACTTTGGAACAACTTGGGCACAGCTCTGAGACAAGTCTAGCAGAACTCTGGAACAACCCTAGTAAAACTTTGGCACAACTCATGAACACCTATTGCACAACTGTGAAACAACTCTGGCACAACGATGGCACAACTCTGGCACAGATTTGGCACAACTCGGGCACAACTCTTGCACAACTCTGGCTTAACTCTGGCACAACTCTGGCACAACCCTGGCACAACACTGGCACAAATATGGCACAACTCTGGCACAACTCTGGCACTACCCCGGCAAAACGTCAAAACAACTCCGGCACAACTCTGACACAATTCTGGTACAACCCTGGCACAATCCTGGAACAACTCTGGCACAAACCCGCCACAACCCTGGCACAAATCTGGCACAGCTCTGGCACAAACGTGGCACAAACCTGGCACAACTCTTGCACAACTGTGGAACAATTCTGGCACAACTATGGCACAACTCTGGCACAACTCAGGTACAACTCTGGCACAACTCTGATACAACTCTGGCACAACTATGGCCCAACTCTGGCACAACTCTGGCACATCTCTTGAACAACTATGCCACAACTCTGGCCTAACTCTGGCACAACTCTGGTACGACTCTGGCTCAACTCTGGCACAACTCTGGCACACCTTTGAGACCACTATGGCACAACTCTGGCAGGAATCTGGAATAACTCTGGCGCAACTCTTGGACAACTCTGGCATAACTCTCGCACAACTCTGGCACAACTCTGGCACAACTCTGGCACAACTGTGGCAGAACTCTGGCACAACTCTGGCACAACATTGGCACAACTCTGGCACATCTCTGGCACAACTCTGGTACAAGTCTGGCAAAACTCGGGCAAAACGCTTGCACAACTTTGGCTTAACTCTGGCACAACTTTGGGACAACTCTGGGACAACTATGGCTTAAGTCTTGTACAACACTGGCACAACTATGGGACAACTCTGGCACAACTCTGGCACAACTCTGGAACCACTCTGGCACAATCCTGGCACAACTCTGGCACGACTCTGGCACATCTTTGGCACAACTCAAGCACAACTAATGCATAACTCTGGCACAACTCTGGCACAACTATGGTACAACTCTGGCACAACTCTGGCACAACTCTTGCATAACTCTGGCACAACTCTAGCACAGCTGTGGCACAACTCTGGCACAATTCTGGCACATCTCGGGCACAACTCTGGCACGATACTAGCACAACTCTGGCACAACTCTGGCACAACTCTAGCACAGCTGTGGCACAACTCTGGCACAATTCTGGCACATCTCGGGCACAACTCTGGCACGATACTAGCACAACTCTGGCACAACTCTGGCACAATTCTCGCAATACTCTGGCATAACTCTGGCACAACTCTGGCTTAACTCTGGCACAACTCTGGCACAGTTCTGGCACAACTATGGCACAATTCTGGCACATCTCTGGCACAACTCTGGCACAGCTCTGGCAGAACTCAGGCACAACTCTGGTACAACTCTCGCACAACTCCGCCACATCTCCGGCACAACTCTGGCACAACTCAGACACATCTCTGGCACAAATCTGGCACAACTTTGGAACAACTCTGGCACAGCTCTGACACAAGTCTAGCAGAACTCTGGCACAACTCTAGTACAACTTTAGTAGAACTCATGAACACCTATTGCACAACTGTGGAACAACTCTGGCACAACTCTGGCACAACTCTGGCAAAACTCGGGCAAAACGCTTGCACAACTTTGGCTTAACTCTGGCACAACCCTGGCACAACTCTGGCACAACTCTGGCACAAATCTGGCACAACTCTGGAACAAGTCTGGCACTACCCGGGCAAAACTTCAACACAACTCTGGCACAACTCTAACACAGTTCTGGCACAACCCTGGCACAATCCTGGAGCAACTCTGGAACAAACCTGCCACAACCCTGGCACAAATCTGGCACAGCTCTAACACAAAAGTGGCAAAAACCTGGCACAACTCTTGCATAACTGTGGAACAACTCTGGCACAAATCTGGCACAACTCTGGCACAACTCAGGTACAACTCTGGCACAAGTCTGATACATCTCTGGCACAACTATGGCACAACTCTGGCAGAACTCTTGTACAACTCAGGCACAACTATGGCATTACTCTGGCACAACTCTGGCACATCTCTGCCACAACTATGGCACAACTTTGGCGTAACTCTGGAAGAACTCTGGCACGACTCTGGAACAACTCTGGCACAACTCTTGCACACCTTTGGCACAACTATGGTACAACTCTCACAGAACTCTGGAACAACTCTGGTGCAACTCTTGGACAACTCTGGCATAACTCTCGCACTACTCTGGCACAACTCTGGCACAACTCTGGCACAATTCTGGCCAACTCTGGCACAACACTGGCACAACTCTGGCACATCTCTGGCACAACTCTGGCACAACTCTGGCAAAACTCTGGCATGACTCTGGCACAACTCTGGCACAACTCTGGCACAATTCTGGCCAACTCTGGCACAACACTGGCACAACTCTGGCACATCTCTGGCACAACTCTGGCACAACTCTGGCAAAACTCTGGCATGACTCTGGCACAACTCTGGCACAACTCTGGCACAATTATGGCTTAACTCTTGTACAACACTGGCACAACTATGGCAGAACTGTGGCACAACTCTGGGACAACTCTAGAACAACTCTGGCACAATTCTTGCACAACTCTGGCACAACTCTGGCACAACTGTGGTACAACTCTGGCACAACTCTGGCATAACTATTGCATAACTCTGGCACAACTCTAGCACGACTGTGGCACAAGTCTGGCAAAATTCTGGCACAACCCTGGCACAACTCTGGCACGACTCTGGCAAAGTTCTGGCACAACTCTAGCACAGGTCTGACACAACTCTGGCACAGCTCTGGCACAACTCTGGCAGAACTCTGGCAAAACTCTGGCAAACCTCTAGCACAACTCTGGCAAAACTCTGGCACAACTCTGGCACAACTCTGGCACAACTCTGGCACAACTCTGGCACAGTTGTGGCACAACTTTGGCACTACTCTGGCACAACTCTGGCACAACTCTGGCATAACTCTGGCACAACTCTGCCACAACTATGGCACAACTCTCGCACAACTCTGGCACAAATCTGGCACAACCTTGGAAATACTCTGGCACAACTCTGGCACAAGTGTGGCACAACTCTGGCACATCTCTGGCACAACTCTGGCACAACTCTGACACAACTCAGGCACAACTGTGGAACAACTCTGGCACAACTCTGGCACATCTCTGGCACAACTCTGGCACAAGTCTGGCAGAATTCTGGTACGACTCTGGCACAACTCTGGCACAACTTTAGCACAACTGTGCTCAACTCTGGCACAACTCTGGCACAACCCTGGCACAACTCTGGCAGAACTCTAGCACAGCTCTTGCACAAATCTGGCACAACTCTGACATCTTCTGGCACATTTCTGGCACAACTCTGGCACAACACTAGCACAACTCTGGCACAAATCTGGCACAACTCTTGTACAACACTGGCACAACTATGGAACAACTCTGGCACAACTCTGGCTCAACGCTGGCTCAACTCTGGCACAACTTTGGCACAACTCTGGCACAAATCTGGCAGAATTCTTGTACAACACTGGCACAACTATGGAACAACTCTGGCACAAATCTGGCTCAACTCTGGCACAACTCTGGCACAACTCTGGGACAACTCTAGCACAACTTTGGCACAACTCTGGCACAATTCTGGCACAACTCTGGTACAACTCTGGCAGGACTTTTGCACAACTCTGGCACAACTCTAGCACAATTCTGGCACAACTCTGGCACAACTGTGGCACAACTCTGGCTTAACTCTGGCAAAATACTGGCAAAGCTCTAGCACAACTCTGGCACAACTCTGGCACAACTCTTGCACAACTCTGGCTCAGTTGTGGCACAACTCTGGCACAACTCTGGCACAACTTTGGCACAAGTCTTTTAGAATACTGGCATAACTATAGCACAAATCTGGCAAAACTCTGGCACAGCTCTGGCACAACTCTGGCACAATTCCGGGCACAACTCTGGCACAACTCTGGAACAACTCAGGAACAAATTAGGAACAAATTAGGAAAATTCTCCCACAACTGCGTGTTGGTACGTGTAAGTCCGTGTAAGTGCGTGGAAGTGGGTGTAAGTGTGTGTAAGTAGATGTAAGTACGTGTATGTGCGTGTCGGTGTGTGTATGCGCTTGCAAGTGCGTGTAAGTGCGTGTAGGTGGATGTAAGTACGTGTAAGTGTGTGTAAGTGCGTGCAAGTGCGTTTAAGTGCATGGAAGTGTATGCAAGTGCATGTAAGTGTGTGTAAGTGTGTGTAAGTATGTGTAAGTGCCTGAAAGTACGTGTAAGTGCGTGGAAGTGATTGTAAGTGCGTGTAAGTGTGTGTAAGTACGTGTAAGTGCATGTTAGTGTGTGTAAGTGCATGTAAGTGCATGTGAGTGTGAAAAACTGCATGTAACTGTGTGTAACTAAGTGTAACTTTGTGTAAGTGCATGTAAGTATGTGTAAGTGCGTGTAAGTACCTGTAAGTGTATGTAAGTGTGTGTAAGTGTATTTAAGTGTGTACAAGTGCGTGTAAGTACGCGTAAGTGCGTATAAGTACGTGTAAGTGCGTGTAAGTGTGTGTAAGTGCGTGTAACTGCGTGTAATTATGTGTAAGAGTGTGCAAGTCCATTGAAGTGTGCAAAGTATATGTAAGTGCATTTAAGGGTGTGTCGGTGCATGTAAGTGTGTATAAGTGCATGTAAGTATGTGTAAGTGTGTGTAAGTACGTGTAAGTGCGTATGAGAGCGTCTAAGTGCGTGTAAGTACGTAGAAATGCATGCAAGTACGTGCGAGTTTGTGTAAGTGCGTGTAAGTGCGTGTAAGTGCGTGTAAGTGCGTGTAAGTTTGTGTAAGTACGTGCAAGTACGTATTAGTGCGTGTAATTGTATGTAAGTGTGTGTAAATGCGTGTAAGTGCGTGTAAGTGCTTGAATAGTCTGTTTAAATGCGTGTAAGTGCGTACATGTAAGTACGTGGAAATACGTGTAAGTACGTGTAAGTGCGTGTAAGTGCGTGTAAGTGCGTGTAAGTGCGTTCAAGTATGCGTAAGTGTGTGTAAGTGCGTGTAAGTATGTGTAATTGAGTGTAAGTGCATGTAAGTGCGTGTACGTGCGTGTTAGTCCGTATAGGTGAATGTAAGTGCGTGTAAGTGCTTGTAAGTACGATAAGTGTGTGGAAGCACGTGTATGTGTATGTATTTGTAAGTGCGAGTAAGTGTGTGTAATTGCATGTAAGTGCATGTAAGTATGTGTAAATGCGTGTAAGTGCGTGTTTGTGTGTGTAAGTGCGTGAGTTCACGTAAGCATTCGTAAGTGCGTGTAAGTGCGTGTAAGTATGTGTACATGCGTGTAAGTAAGTGTAATTACGTGTAAGTGCGTGTAAGTGCGTGTTCGTACGTGTAAGTGTGTGTAAGTGTGTGTAAGTGTGTGTAAGTACGTGTACGTGTGTGAAAGTACATTTTAGTGCGTGTAAAGAGCGTAATTGTGTGTAAGTGTGTATAAGGGCGTGTAAGTGCATGTAAGTGCGTGGAAGTGCATGTAAGTGTGTGCAAGTGCGTATAAGTACGTGAAAGTGCATGTAAGTATGTGTAAGTGCGTGTAATTGTGTGTAAGTGCCTGTAAGTACGTGTAACTGCATGTAAGTGTGTGTAAGTGTGTGTAAGTGCATGTAAGTGTATGTAAGTGCGTAGAAGTATGCGTAAGTGTGCGAAAGTGTATGTAAGTGCGTGTAAGTGCATGTAAGTGCTTGTAAGTGCATGCAAGTGCGTGTAATTACGTTTAAGTGTGTGTAATTGTGTGTATGTGTATGTAAGAGTGTGTTGGTGCGTCTAAGTGGGTGTAAGTGTGTGTAAGTGTGTGTAAGTATGTGTAAGTGCCTGTAAGTACGTGTAAGTATGTATAAGTCCGTGTGAGTACGTGTAAGTGCGTGTAAGTGCGTGTAAGTGCCTCTAAGTATGTATAAGTGGGTGTAAGTGTGTGTCAGTGTGGGTAAGTGCGTGTAAGTGTGTGTAAATGAGTGTAAGTGTGTGTAAGTGCGTGTAAGTGCGTGTAAGTACGTATATGTGTGTATAAGTGTGTCTAAGTGCGTGTTAGTGCCTGTACGTGCGTGTAAGTATGTATAAGTATGTGTAAGTGCATGTCAGTGCACGTAAGTGCGTGTATGTACCTGTAAGTAAGTATAATAGCATGAAAGTACGTGTATGTGGATGTTAGTGTGTGGCAGTGTGCGTAAGTATGTGTAAGTGTGTGTGAGTGCATGTAAGTATGTATAACGGCGTGTACGTGCGTGTAAGTGCGTGTTAGTGTATGTAAGTGCGTGTAAGTGTGCGTAAGTGTGTGTAAGTACGTGTAAGTGTGTGTAAGTGTGTGTAAGTGCATGTAACTGCGTGTAGGTGTGTGAAAGTACGTGTAAGTGCGTGTAAGTGTGTGTAAGTGTGTGTAAGTGCATGTGTGTGTAAGTGCATATAAGTGCGTGTAAGTATGTGTAAGTGTGTGTAAGTACGTGTAAGTGCATGTAAGTGTGTGTAAGTATGTGTAAGTGCATGTAATTGTGTGTACGTGTGTGTAAGTGTGTGTAAGTGCGTGTAAGTGTGTGTAAGTGTGTGTAAGTGCATGTAACTGCATGTAGGTATGTGTAAGTACGCGTAAGTGTGCGGAAGAGTGTGTAAGTACGTGTATGTGCATGTAAATGATTGTAAGTGCATGTAAGTGCGTGTAAGTGCGTGTAAGTACGTGTAAGTGTGTGTAAGTACATGTAAGTGTGTGTAAGTGTATCTAAGTGCATGTAAGTACGTGTAAGTACGTGTAAGTGCATGTAACTACGTGTAAGTACGTATAAGTGCGTGAAAGTATGTGTAAGTGTGTGTAAGTGCGTGTAAGTACGTGTACGTGCCTGTAAGTACGCGTAAGTACCTCTAAGTAAGTGTATGTGCGTCTAAGTATGTGTAAGTGTGTATACGTACGTGTGAGTAGTTGTAAGTGTGTGTAAGTACGTGTAAATGCGTGTAAGTATGTGTAAGTATGTGTACGTTTGTGTAAGTGCGTGTAAGTGTGTGTAAGTGCATGTAAGTACGTATAAGTGCGTATAACTGTGTGTAAGTGCATGTAAGTACGTGTAAGTACATGTAAGTGCCTGTAAGTATGTGTAAGTGTTTGTATGTGCGTATAAGTACGTGTAAGTGGGTGTAAGTGCGTGTAAGTATGTGTAAATACGTGTAAGTCATTGTAAGTATGTGTAAGTGCGTCTAAGTGCGTGTAAGTGCATATCAGTGCGTGTAAGTGCGTGTAAGTGAGTGTAAGTATGTGTAAGTACATGTAAGTGCGTGTAAGTGCGTGTAAGTATGTGTAAGTGGGTGTAAGTGCGTGTAAGTGTATGTAAGTGTGTGTAAGTTTGTATAAGTATGTGTAAGTGCATGTAAGTGCGTGCAAGTGTGTATAAGTGCGTGTAAGTGCGTGTAACTACGTGTAAGTGTGTGTAAGTGATTTTACGTGTGCATAAGTGCGTGTAAGTACGTGTAAGTGCATGTAAGTGTGTGTCAGTGAATGTAAGTGTGTGTAAGTGCATGTAAGTGCATGTAAGTGTGTGAAAGTTCGTGTAAGTGCGTGTAAGTACGTGTAAGTGCGTAAAAGTATGTGTAAGTGCGTGTAAGTACGTATAGGTGCGTGTACATGCGCCTGAGTGCGTGTAAGTACGTGTAAGTGCGTGTAACTACGTGAAAGTGCGTATAACTGTGTGTAAGTGCGTATAAGTACGCGCAAGTGTATGTAAGTGCGTGTAAGTGCGTGTAAGTATGTGTAAGTGCGTGTATTTGCATACAACTGCATGTAAGTATGTGTAACTTCATATAAGTGAGTAAAAGTATGTGTACGTATGTGTAAGTGCGTGTAACCATGTGTAAGTGTGTGTAAGTGTATGTAAGTGCGTGTAAGTGCATGTAAGTGCTTGTAAGTGCTTGTAAGTGCATGTTCCTGTGTGTAACTACTTGTAACTATGTATAAGTGCGTGTAAGTATGTGTAAGTACATGTAAGTATGTGTAAGTGCGTGTAAGTACGTGTAAGTGCATGTAAGTGCATGTAAGTACGTATAGGTACATGTAAGTGTGTGTAAGTGCATGTACGTGTGTGTTAGTATGTGTAAGTATGTGTAAGTACGTGTAAGTGCGTGTAAGTGGGTATAGGTGCATGTAAGTGCATGTAAGTGCATGTAAGTGCGTGTAAGTACTTGTAAGTGCATGTAAGTGCGTATGAGTGTGTGTAAGTGCGTGTAAGTGCGTGTAAGTGTGTGTAAATATGTGTTAGTACGGTTAAGTGTGTATAAGTGTGTGTAAGTGCGTGTACGTACATGTAAGTGCGTATAACTACGTGTAACTGCGTATTACTCTGTATAACTGCGTCTAACTGTGTGTAAGTACGTGTAAGTGCGTGTAAGTGCATGTAAATGTATGTAAATGTGTGGAAATGCGTGTAAGTATGTGATAGTACGTGTAAGCAAGTGTACGTGTGTGTAAGTATGTGTAACTGTGTGTAGGTGCATGTAAGTACATGTAAGTGCGTGTAACTGCATGTAAGTGTGTGTAAGTGCGTATAAGTGTGTGTAAGTGTATATAAGTGCGTGTAAGTGTATGTAAGTGCCTGTAAGTGCGTGCTAGTGTGTGTAAGTGTGTGTATGTACATGTAAGTATGTGCAAGTATGTGTAAGTGCGTGTAAGTACGTGTAAGTACATGTAATTGCGTGTACGTACATGTAAGTGCGTGTAAGTGCATGTAATTGCTTGTAAGTGCATGTAAGTGCATGTAAGTGCGTGTAAGTGTGTGTAAGTGTGTGTAAGTGTATATAAGTGTGTGTAAGTGCTTGTAAGTACGTATAAGTGCGTGTAAATACGTGCAAGTGCAGGTAACTGTGTGTAAATACGCGTAACTATGTGTAAGTGTGTGTAAGTGTGCGGAAGTTCTTGTAAGTATGTGTAAGTATGAGTAAGTGCGTGTCAGTGCGTGTAAGTGTGTGTAAGTGCGTGTGAGTAGGTGTAAGTACGTGTAAGTACATGTAAGTACGCGTAAGTGCGTATAAGTGCGTGTAAGTGCATGTAAGTACGTGTAAGTACATGTATGTGCCTGTAAGTACGTGTAAGTGCTTGTAATTGCGTATACGTATGTGTAAGTGGGTGTAAGTGGGTGTAAGTACATGTAAGTGGTTGTAAGTGCGTGTAAGTGCGTGTAAGTACGTGTAAGTGTGTATAAGTGCGTGTAAGTGCGTGTACATCTGTGTAAGTGTGTGTAAGTGCGTGTACGTTGGTGTAAGTATGAGTAAGTGTGTGTAAGTATGTGTAAGTACGTGTAAGTTATTGTAAGTGCGTGTAAGTGTATGTAACTGCGAATCAGTACGTCTAAGTCCGTGTAAGTCAGTGGAAGTGCGTGTAAGTGCGTGTAAGGAGATGTAAGTACGTGTAAGTACGTGTCGGTGTGTATAAGCGCTCGTAAGTGCGTTTAAGTGCATGTATGTGGTTGTAAGTACGTGTAAGTGTTTGTAAGTGTGTGCAAGTGCGTGTAAGTGCATGTAAGTGTATGCAAGTGCGTGTAAGTGTGTGTAAGTGCGTGTAAGCATGTGTAAGTGCGTGAAAATATGTGTAATTGCGTGGAAGTGATTGTGAGTGCGTGTAAGTTCATGTAAGTACATGTAAGTGCATGTAAGTGTGTGTAAGTGCATGTAAGTGCATGTAAGTGTGAGTAACTGCATGTAACTGTGTGTAACTGTGTGTAAGTTTGTGTAAGTGCATGTAAGTATGTGTAAGTGCGTGTAAGTACGTGTAAGTGTATGTAAGTGTGTGTAAGTGTGTTTAAGTGTGTATAAGTACGTGTAAGTACGTGTAAGTGCGTATAAGTATGTGTAAGTGCGTATAAGTGTGTATAAGTGTGTGTAACTGTGTGTAAGTGCATGTTAGTGTGTGTAAGTCCGTTGAAGTGTGTATAAGTGCATGTAAGTGCATTTAAGGGTGTGCCACCATATGTAAGTGTGTATATGTGCGTATAAGTACGTGTAAGTGTGTGTAAGTGTGTGTAAGTGCGTATGAGAGCGTCTGAGTGCGTGTAAGCATGCGAAAGTGCATGCAAGTACGTGCGAGTTTGTGTAAGTGCGTGTAAGTGCGTGTAAGTGCGTGTAAGTGCGTGTAAGTTTGTGTAAGTGTGTGCAAGTATATATTAGTGTGTGTAATTGTGTGTAAGTGTGTGTAAATGCGTGTTAGTGCATGTAAGTGTACGTAAGTGCGTGTAAGTTCGTGTAAGTGCTTGAAGAGTCTCTTTAAGTGTGTGTAAGTGCATGCGTGTAAGTGCGTGCGTGTAAGTGCATACGTGTAAGTGCGTATAAGTACGTGTAAGTACGTGTAATATGTGTAAGTGCGTGTAAGTACGTGTATGTGCGTTTAAGTATGTGTAAGTGCGTGTAAGTACGTGTGAGTATGTGTAAGGGAGTCTAAGTATGTGTAAGTGTGTGTACGTGCGTGTAAGTCCGTATAGGTGGGTGTAAGTGTGTGTAAGTGCTTGTAAGTGCAATAAGTGGGTGGAAGCGCGTGTAGGTATGTCTATGTATGTGTAAGTGTGTGTAAGTACGTGTAAGTGCATGTAAGTGCATATAAGTATGTGTAAATGCGTGTAAGTGCGAGTCACTACGTGTAAGTTCATTTCAATATTTGTAAGTGTGTGTAAGTGCGTGTAAGTATGTGTAAGTGCGTGTAAGTGCGTGTAAGTATGTGTAAGTGTGTGTAAGTGCGTGTAAGTACGTGTAAGTGTGTGTAAGTGTGTGTAAGTGTGTATAAGTGTGTGTACGTATGTGAAAGTACCGGAAGTGCGTGTAAGTGAGCGTAATTGTGTGTAAGTGTGTGTAAGAGCGTACATGTGCATGTAAGTACGTGTAAGTGCGTGTAAGTGTGTGCAAGTACATATAAGTACGTGTAAGTGTATATAAGAATGTGTAAGTGCGTGTAATTGTGTGTAAGTGTGTGTAAGTACGTGTAACTGCGTGTAAGTATGTGTAAGTGTGTGTAAGTTTGTGTAAGAGCATGTAAGTACGTAGAAGTATGCGTAAGTACACGTAAGTGCATGTAAGGGCGTGTAAGTGCATGTGAGTGCTTGTAAGTACATGTAAGTGTGTGTAAGTACGTGTAAGTGTGTGTAAGTGTGTGTATGTGCATGTAAGGGTGTATAAGTGCGTGTAAGTGCGTGTAAGTGCCTGTAAGTGCGTGTAAGTATGTATAAGTCCGTGTGAGTGTGTGTAAGTGTGTGTAAGTGCGTGTAAGTGCCTCTAAGTATGTGTAAGTGGGTGTAAGTGCGTGTCAGTGTGGGTAAGTGTGTGTAAGTGTGTGTAAATGAGCATAAGTATGTGTAACTGCATGTAAGTGGGTGTAAGTACGTATAAGTGTGTGTAAGCGTGTGTAAGTGCGTGTAAGTGCCTGTAAGTGCATGTAAGTATGTATATTTATGTGTAAGTGCATGTCAGTGCATGTAAGTGCGTATAAGTGCGTGTAAGTACTTGTAAGTAAGTATAATAGCATGTAAGTACGTGTATGTGGGTGTTGGTGTGTATTAGTGTGTGTAAGTGCGTGTACGTGTATGTGAGTGCGTGTTAGAATGTATAATTACGTGTAAGTGCGTGTAAGTGTATGTAAATGTGTGCAAGTACGTATAAGTGTGCATAAGTGTATGTAAGTACGTGTAAGTATGTGTAAGTGCATGTAAGTAAGTGCGAATAAGTTCGTGAAAGTACATGTTAGTACGTGTAAGTGCATATCAGTATGTGTAAGTACGTGTCGTTGCATGTAAGTGCATGTAAGTGTGTGTAAGAATGTGTAAGTGCGTGTAAGTGCATGTAAGTGTATGTAAGTGCGTGTATGTGTGTGTAAGTGCGTGTAAGTGCATGTAAGTGCGTGTGAATACATGTAAGTATATGCAAGTGCGTATAAGTGTGTGTAGGTGCATGTAAGTGCGTGTAAGTACGTGTAAGTGCGTGTAAGTGTGTGTAAGTATATGCAAGTGCGTATAAGTGTGTGTAAGTGCATGTAAGTGCGTGTAAGTGCGTGTAAGTGCGTGTAAGTGCGTGTAAGTACGTATAAGTGTGTGTAAGTACGTGTAAGTACGTGTAAGTACGTGTAAGTGCGTGCAAGTGTATGCAAGTATGTGCAAGTGGGTGTAAGTGTGTGTAAGTGCGTGTAAGTGTGTGTCAGTGCGTGTAAGGACGTGTACGTTTGTGTATGTGTGTGCAATTGTGTGTAAGTGTGTATAAGTACGTGTAAGTGCGTGTAAGTGTGTGTAAGTGAGTGCGTGTAAGTGCTTGTGTGTAAGTGTGTGTAAGTGAGTGTAAGTGCATACAAGTGTGTGTAGATGTGTGGAAGTGCGTGTAAGCACGTATAAGTGTGTGTAAGTACGTGTAAGTGTGTGTAAGTGTGTGTAAGTGCGTGTAAGTGCGTGAACGTGTGTGCAATAGCGCGCAAGCGTGTGCAAGTGTGTGCAAGTACTTGTAAGTGTGTGTAAGTACGAGTAAGAATGTGTATCTGTGTGTAAGTACGTGTAAGAGCTTGTATGTGCGTGTTAGTACGTGTAAGTGTGTATAAGTGCGTATAAGTATGTGTGACTACGTGTAAGTGCCTCTGAGTGCTTGTAAGTGCGTGTAAGTGCGTGTGAGTATGTGTAAAAGCGTGTAAGTACGTGTAAGTATGTATAGGTACGTGTAAGTGAGTGTAAGTGCGCATACGTGCGAGTACATGCGCCTTAGTGCATGTAAGTACGTGTAAGTGCGTGTAACTACGTGAAAGTGCTTATAACTGTGTGTAAGTGCGTATAAGTATGCGTAAGTGCGTGTAAGTGTGTGTAAGTGCGTGTAAGTACGTGTAAGTGCGTGCATTTGCATACAACTGCATGTAAGTATGTGTAACTTCATATAAGTGAGTAAAAGTATGTGTACGTATGTGTAAGTGTGTGTAAGCATGTGGAAGTGCGTGTAAGTGTATATAAGTGCGTGTAAGTGCATGTAAGTGCTTGTAAGTGCTTGTAAGTGCGTGTTCCTGTATGTAACTACTTGTGACTATGTATAACTGTGTGAAAGTATGTGTAAGTACATGTAAGTGTGTGTAAGTGCGTGTAAGTACGTGTAAGTGCGTGTAAGTACGTGTAAGTGCATGTAAGTACATGTAAGTACGTATAAGTACATGTAAGTGTGTGTAAGTGCATGTACGTGTGTGTTAGTACGTGAAAGTGTGTATAAGTGCGTGTAAGTGCGTGTAAGTCTGTATAGGTGCATGTAAGCGCATGTAAGTGCATGTAAGTGCATGTAAGTACGTGTAAGTACATGTAAGTGCATATGAGTGTGTGTAAGTGCGTATAAGTGCGTGTAAGTGCGTGTAAGTCTGTGTAAATATGTGCTAGTACGTGTAAGTGTGTATAAGTGCGTGTACGTGCGTGTACGTACATGTAAGTGCGTGTAACTGCGTGTAACTGCGTATAACTGTGTATAACTGCGTGTAACTGTGTGTAAGTACGTGTAAGTGCGTGTAAGTGCATGTAAATGTATGTAAGTGTGTGGAAATGCGTGTAAGTATGTGAAAGTACGTGTAAGCAAGTGTAAGTGTGTGTAAGTACTTGTAACTGTGTGTAGGTGTATGTAAGTACATGTAAGTGCGTGTAAGTGCATGTAAGTGTGTGTAAGTGCATACAAGTGCGTGTAAGTGTGTGTAAGTACGTGTAAGTGTGTGCAAGTGTGTGTGTGTGCATGTACATGTGAGTATTTGCAAGTGCGTGTAAGTGCGGGTAAGTACGTGTAAGTGCATGTAATTGCGTGTACGTGCATGTATGTGCGTGTAAGTGTGTGTAATTGCGTGTAAGTGCATGTAAGTGCATGTAAGTGCGTGTAAGTGTGTGTAAGTGTGTGTAAGTGTATATAAGTGTGTGTAAGTGCTTGTAAGTATGTATAAGTACGTGTAAATACGTGCAAGTGCATGTAACTGTGTGTAAATACGCGTAACTATGTGTAAGTGTATGTAAGTGTGCGGAAGTTCTTGTAAGTATGTGTAAGTATGAGTAAGTGCGTGTAAATGCGTGTAAGTGTGTGTAAGTGTGTGTGAGTAGGTGTAAGTGCGTGTAAGTGCATGTAAGTACGCGGAAGTGCGTATAAGTGCGTGTAAGTGCATGTAAGTACGTGTAAGTACATGTAAGTGCCTGTAAGTACGTGTAAGTTCTTGAAAGTGCGTATACGTACGTGTAAGTGGGTGTAACTGCATGTAAGTATGTGTAAGTACATGTAAGTGGTTGTAAGTGCGTGTAAGTGCGTGTAAGTACGTGTAAGTGTGTATAAGTGCGTGTAAGTGCGTGTACGTCTGTGTAAGTGTGTGTAAGTGCGTGTACGTTGGTGTAAGTATGAGTAAATGTGTGTAAGTATGTGTAAGTACGTGTAAGTGATTGTAAGTGCGTGTAAGTGTATGTAACTGTGTGTCAGTATGTCTAAGTCCGTGTAAGTTAGTGGAAGTGCGTGCAAGTGCGTGTAAGGAGATGTAAGTACGTGTAAGTACGTGTCGGTGCGTGTAAGTGCTTGTAAGTGCGTGTAAGCGCTTGTAAGTGCGTGTAAGTGGTTGTAAGTATGTGTAAGTGTGTGTAAGTGTGTGCAAGTGCGTGTAAGTCCATGTGAGTGTATGCAAGTGCGTGTAAGTGTGTGTAAGTATGTGTAAGTATGTGTAAGTGCGTGAAAGTACGTGTAATTGCATGGAAGTGATTGTAAGTGTGTGTAAGTGCATGTAAGTGCATGTACGTGTGAGTAACTGCATGTAACTATGTGTAACTGTGTGTAAGTTTGTGTAAGTGCATGTAAGTATGTGTAAGTGCGTGTAAGTACGTGTAAGGGTATGTAAGTGTGTGTAAGTATGTTTAAGTGTGTATAAGTGTGTGTAAGTATGCGTAAGTGCGTATAAGTACGTGTAAGTGTATGGAAGAGTGTGTAAGTGTGTGTAACTACGTGTAAGTGCATGTTAGTGTGTGTAAGTCCGTTGAAGTGAGTATAAGTGCATGTAAGTGCATTTAAGGGTGTGTCAGCATATGTAACTGTGTATAAGTGCGTGTAAGTACGTGTAAGTGTGTGTAAGTGCGTGTAAGTGCGTATGAGAGCGTCTAAGTGTGTGTGAGCATGCGGAAGTGCATGCAAGTATGTGCGAGTTTGTGTAAGTGCGTGTGAGTGTGTGAAAGTGCGTGTAAGTGCGTGTAAGTTTGTGTAGGTGTGTGCAAGTACGTATTAGTGTATGTAATTGTGTGTAAGTGTGTGTAAATGCGTGTTAGTGCATGTAAGTGTGTGTAAGTGCGTGTAAGTATGTGTAAGTGCTTGAAGAGTCTGTTTAAGTGCGTGTGAGTGCATGCATGTAAGTGCGTGCGTGTAAGTGCGTACGTGTAAGTGCATATAAGTACGTGTAAGTATGTGTAATATGTGTAAGTGCGTGTAAGTGCGTGTAAGTGCGTTTAAGTATGTGTAAGTACATGTAAGTACGTGCAAGTACGTGTAAGGGAGTCTAAGTTTGTGTAAGTATGTGGACGTGCGTGTAAGTCCGTATAGGTGGGTGTAAGTGCGTCTAAGTGCTTGTAGGTACAATAAGTGGGTGGAAGCGCGTGTAAGTATGTGTATGTATGTGTAAGTGCATGTAAGTGCGTGTAAGTGCATGTATGTGCATATACATATGTGTAAATGCGTGTAAGTGCGAGTCACTATGTGTAAGTTCATTTCAGTATTTGTAAGTGCGTGTAAGTACGTGTAAGTATGTGTAAGTACGTGTAAGTGCGTGTAAGTACGTGTAAGTGTGTGTAAGTGCGTGTACGTACGTGTAAGTGTGTGTAAGTGTGTGTAAGTGTGTATAAGTGCGTGTACGTATGTGAAAGTACCAGAAGTACGTGTAAGTGAGCGTAATTGTGTGTAAGTGTGTGTAAGGGCGTATATGTGCATGTAAATATGTGTAAGTGCGTGTAAGTGTGTGCAAGTGCGTATAACTACGTGTAAGTGTGTGTAAGAATGTGTAAGTGCGTGTAATTATGTGTAAGTGCGTGTAAGTACGTGTAACTGCGTGTAAGTATGTGTAAGTGTGTGTAAGTTTGTGTAAGTGCATGTAAGTATGTAGAAGTATGCGTAAGTGTGCGCAAGTGCATGTAAGGGCGTGTAAGTGCATGTAAGTATGTATATTTATGTGTAAGTGCATGTCAGTGCATGTAGGTGCCTGTAAGTGCGTGTAAGTGCCTATAAGTAAGTACAATAGCATGTAAGTACGTGTATGTGGGTGTTAGTGTGTATTAGTGTGTGTAAGTGCGCGTACGTGTGTGTGAGTACGTGTAAGTATGTATAATTATGTGTAAGTGTGTGTAAGTACGTGTAAATGTGTGTAAGTACGTGTAAGTGCGCGTAAGTGCATGTAAGTACATGTAAGTGTGTGTAAGTGTGTGTAAGTGCATTTAATTGTGTGTACGTGTGTGAAAATATGTGTAAGTATGTGTAAGTGCGTGTAAGAGTGTGTGAGTGCATGTGTGTATAAGTGCATGTAAGTTCGTGTAAGTACGTGTAAGTGCGTGTTAGTATGTGTAAGTGCATGTGAGTGCGTGTAAGTATGTGCAAGTGCATGTAATTGTGTGTACGTGTGTGTAAGTGTGTGGAAGTACGTGTAAGTGTGTGTATGTGTGTGTAAGTGCATGTAACTGCATGTAGGTATTTGTAAGTATGCATAAGTACGCGTAAGTGCGTGTAAGTGTGTGTAAGTGCATGTAAGTGATTGTAAGTGCATGTAAGTATGTGTAAGTGCGTGTAAGTATGTGTAAGTGTGTGTATGTACATGTAAGTGTGAGTAAGTGCGTGTAAGTGCATGTAAGTGCGTGTAAGTACGTGTAAGTGCGTGTAAGCACGTGTAAGTACGTATAAGTGCGTATAAGTATGTGTAAGTGCGTGTAAGTACGTATAAGTGCCTGTAAGTACGTGCAAGTACCTCTAAGTGTAACTGCGTCGAAGTAGGTGTAAGTGTGTGTAAGTATGTGTAAGTGCGTGTAAGTACGTGTAAGTGTGTGTAAGTTTATGTAAGTGCGTGTAAGTGTGTGTAAGTGCATGTAAGTACATGTAAGTGCGTATAAGTGTGTGTTGATGCATGTAAGTACGTGTAAGTACATGTAAGTGCGTGTACGTATGTGTAAGTATTTATATGTGCGTATAAGTACGTGTAAGTGGGTGTAAGTGCGTGTAAGTATGTGTAGGTATGTGTAAGTGATTGTAAGTATATGTAAGTGTGTGTAAGTGCGTGTAAGTGCATATAACCGCTTTGAAGTGCGTTTAAGTACGTGTAAGTGCGTGTAAGTGAGTGTAAGTATGTGTAAGTACATGTAAGTGCGTGTAAGTGCTTGTAAGTGCGTGTAAGTGTGTGTAAGTGGGTGTAAGTGCGTGTAAGTATATATAAGTGTGTGTAAGTACGTATAAGTATGTGTAAGTGCATGTAAGTGTGTACAAGTGTGTGTAAGTGCATGTAAGTGCGTGGAACTACGTGTAAGTACGTGTAAGTTATTGTACGTGCGCATAAGTGCGTGTAAGTACGTGTAAGTACATGTAAGTGTGTGTCAGTGCATGTAAGTGCGTGTAAGTGCGTGTAAGTGCGTGCAAGTGTGTATATGTTTGTGTAAGTGCGTGTAAGTACATGTAAGTACGTGTAAGTACGTGTAAGTGCGTGTAAATGCATGTAAGTGTGTATCAGATTGTCTAAGTGTGTGTAAGTACATGGTAGTGCATGCAAGTACGTACAAGTGCGTGTAAGTGTGTGCAAGTGTGTGTAAGTGGGTGCAAGTTCTTGTAAGTACGCGCAACAATGTATAAGTGCATGTTATTGTATGTAAGTGTGTGGAAATGTGTGTTAGTGCGTGTAAGTGCGTATAAGTGTGTGTAAGTGTGTGTAAGCGCGTGTAAGTGTGTGTAAGTGTGTCCAAGTACGTGCGTGAAAGTGCGTGGGTGTAAGTGCGTGTAAGTGCGTGTAAGTGCGTATAAGTGTGTGTAAGTGCGTGTAAGTGCGTGCAAATAAGTGTAAGTACGTGTAAGTGCGTGTAAATGCGTGTACGTGCGTGTACGTGAGTGTAAGTGCGTGTAAGTGCATGTACGTACGTGTATGTCCATGAAAGGGGGTGTAAGTGCGTGTAAGTTCTTGTAAGTGCGTGTAAGTGTGTGGATGTGCATGTAAGTACGTGTATGTATGTTCAAGTGTGTGTAAGTGCGTGTAAGTGCATGTAAGTGTATGTGAGTATGTGTAAGTGCGTGTAAGTGTATACAAGTGCGTATAAGTACGTGCAAGTGCGTGTAAGTGCGTGTAAGTGCATGTAAATGTTTGTATTTGCGTGTAAGTATGTGTAAGTATGTGTAAGTGCGTGTAATTGCGTGTAAGTACGTATAAGTGCGTGTAAGTGCGTGTACGTCATGTAAGTGTGTATACGTGTGTGTAATTGGTAAGTGTGTGTAAGTGTATGAAAGTACGTGTAAGTACGTGTAAGTGTGTATAAATGTGTGTATGTGCGAGTACATGCGTATAAGTGTATGTAAGTGTGTGTAAGTGCGTGTAAGTGCGTGTAAGTGTGTGTAAGTGCGTGTAAGTATGTCTAAGTGTGTGTAATGGTGTGTAAGTGCGTGTACGTATGTGTAACTGTGTGTAAGTGCATGTATGTGTGTGTAAGTGCATGTAAGTCCATGTAAGTACGTGTAAGTATGTGTAAGTGCATGTAAGTGCATGTAAGTGTGTGTAAGTACATGTAAGTGCTTGTAAGTGCATGTAAGTGCGTATAAGTGTGTGTAAGTGCGTGTAAGTGCGTGTAAGTGCTTGTAAGTGTGTATTTGTTTGTGTAAGTGAGTATAAGTGTGTGCAAATACGTGCAAGTATGTGTAAGTACATATAAGTGCGTGTAAGTGTGTGTAAGTGTGTGTAATTGCGTTTGACTGTGTGTAGCTACATGTAAGTGCCTGTACGTGCGTGTAAGTGCATTTAAGTGCATGTAAGTACCTCTAAGTGAGTGTAAGTACGTATAAGTACATGTAAGTGTGTATAAGAGTGTGCAAGTACGGGTCAGTGTGTATAAGTGTGTGTCACTGCCTATAAGTGTGTATAAGTGTGTGTAAGTACGTGTAAGTACGTGTGAGTACATGTAAGTATGTATAAGTAGGTGTAGGTAGGTGTAACTGCGTGTAAGTATGTGGAAGTACGTGTAAGTGATTATAAGTGCGTGTAAGTGTGTGTAAGTGTGTGTAAGTGTGTACACGTGCGTATAAGTGGGTGTTTGTGCATGCAAGTGCGTGTAAGTGCGTGTAAGTATGTGTAAGTATGTGTAAGTCTGTATAAGTATGTGTAAGTGTGTGTAAGTGATTGTAAGTGCGTGTAAGTGCATGTAAGTGTGTGTAAGTGTGTATAAGTGTGTGTAAGTGTTTGTAAGTGCATGTAAGTGCGTGTAAGTGTGTATAAGTGTGTTTAAGTGCGCATAAATGCGTATAAGTATGTGTATGTATGTGTAAGTGTGTGTATGTGTGTATAACTGCATGTAACTGCATGTACATGTGTGTAAGTGTGTGTAAGTAGGTTTAAGTACATGTAAGTGTGTGTAAGTGCATGTAATTGTGAGTAAGTACGTGTATGTGTGTGTAAGTGTGTGTAAATGTGTGTAAGTGCGTGTAAGTATGTATAAGTGTGTATAAGTGCATGTAAGTGGGTGCAAGTGCGTGTTAGTGCGTGTAGGTACGTGTAAGTGCGTTTAAGTGTGTGTAAGTATGTGTAAGTGCGTGTAAAAGATTGTAAGTACGTGTAAGTGCGTTTAAGTATGTGTAAGTGCGTGTATGTACGTGTAAGTGCGTGTAAGTACGTGTAAGTGTGTGTAACAACAAGTAACTGCGTCTAGCTACATGAAAGTGTGTGTAAGTGCGTATAAGTACGTGTACGTGCGTGTAAGTGCGTTTAAGTGTGTGTAAGTGCATGTACGTGTATGTAAGTGTATATACGTTTGTATAAGTATGTGTAAGTACGTGTAAGTATGTGTAAGTACATGTATGTGAGTGTATGTGTATGTAAGAGTGTGTATCTGTTCGTAACTATGTGTAAGTACATATAAGTACGTGGAAGTGTGTGCAAGTACGTGTAAGTGCATATAAGTGTGTGTAAGTTCGTGAAAGTGTGTATAAGTGTGTGTAATTGTGTGTAATTGCATGTAAATGCGTGTATGTGCGTGTAAGTGTGTGTGAGTACGTGTAAGTGCGTGTAAGTACGTGTAAGTGCATGTAAGTACGGGCGTGTAAGAGCGTGCATATAAGTGCATGTAAGTGCGTGTGTGTAAGTGCGTGTAAGTGTGTGTAAGTACGTGTTAGTGTGTGTAAGCAAGTGTATGTGCGTGTAAGTACGTGTAAGTATGTGTAAGTGCGTGTAAGTGCATGTTAGTGCGTGTAAGAGTGTGTAAGTGAGTGTAAGTCTGTGTATGTGCGAATAAGTCTGTGTAAGTGGGTGTAAGTGCGTGTAAGTACTTGTAAGTATGTGTAAGTGTGTGGAAGTACGTGTAAGTATGTGTCTGTATGTGTAAGTACCTGTAAGTTTGTTTGTGTGTAAGTGCATGTAAGTATGTGTTAGTGCGTGTAATTGCATACAAGAACGCGTAAGTTAGTGTAAGTGCCTGTAAATGCGTGTAAGTGCATGTGTGTGTGTGAGAGTGCATCTTAGTGTGTGTACGTGTGTGTAAGTGTGTGTAAGTATGTATAAGTGTGTGTGTAAGAGCGTGTAAGTTGGTGTAAGTAGGTGTAAGTGTGTGTAAGTGTGTGTAAGTGCGTTTAAGTCCGTGTCAGTTCGTGTAAGTTCATGTAAGTACGTATAAGTGCGTGTAAGTGCATCTTAGTGCGTGTAAGTGCATATTAGTGTGTGTAAGTGCATGTAAGTGCGTGCAACTATGTGCAAGTGTGTGTAAGTTTTTGTTAGTGCGTGTAAGTGCATGTCATTGCGTGTAACAGCGTGTACATACGTGTAAGTGTTTATAAGTATGTGTAAGTGGGTATAAGTGTGTGTAAGTGCGTATAAGTGCATGTAAGTACGTGTAAGTGCATGTAAGTGTGTGTAACTATGTATAAGTGCGTGTAATTGCGTGAAAGTATGTGTAAGTGCATGTAAGTGCATGTAAGTACGGGTACGTATGTGTAAGTGTGTGTAAGTGTGTGAAAGTACGTGTACATGTGTGTAAGTACGTGTACGTTCGTGTAAGTACGTGTAAGTGCGTGTAAGTATGTGTAAGTATGTGCACGTATGTGGAAGTGTGTGTAAGTGCATGTAACTGCATGTGAGTGCGTGTAACTGCATGTAAGTACATGTAAGTGTGTGGAACTACGTATAAGTGCGTGCAAGTGCGTGTGAGTACCTCTAAGTACGTGTAAGTGTGTATAAGTGCTTGTAAGTGCGTGTAAGTACGTGTAAGTACATGTAAGTAGGTGTTAGTGCGCGTGAGTGCATGTAAGTGCATGTAAGTGCGTGTAAGTGTGTTTTAGTGCATGTAAGTGCGTGTAACTATGTGTAAGTGCGTGTAGGTGTGTGCAAGTGTATATAAGTGCGTGTAAGTACATCCAAGTATGTGTAACTGTGTGTAAGTACGTTTAACTACGTGTAAGTGCATATAGGTGTGCGTAAGTGTGTGTAAGTGCGTGTAAGTGTGTGTATGTGTTTCTAAGTGTGTTTCAATGTGTGGGAGTGCGTGTAATTCTGTGTAAGTGCGTGTAAGTGCATGTAAGTGTGTATACGTATGTGTAAGTATGTGTAAGTACGTGTATATATGTGTAAGTGCGTGTAAGTATGTGTAAGTGCATGTATTTGCGTGTAACTACGTATCAGTGCGTGTAAGGCGTGTAAGTGCGTGTGAGTACATGTAAGTGCGTGTAAGTACATGTAAGTGCATGTAAGTTTGTGTAAGTGCTTGTAAGTATGTGTAAGTACGTGTAAGTGCGTGTAACTGCGTGTAACTACGTGAAACTACGTATAAGTTTGTGTAAGTACATGTAAGTGTGTGTAAGTGCATTTGAGTGTGTGTAAGTCCGTGTAAGTGCATGTACGTGTGTGTAAGTGCTTGTAGGTACGTGTAAGTGCGTGTAAGTGCGTAAAAGTGCGTGTAAGTGCTTGTAAGTACATGTAAGTGCGTGTAAACTCTTGAAGCAGCCACACTCTTGCCAGCGCCAGGAGGACAAGCAAGAGCTAATGCAAATCAAGGAGCTCCAGCAGCACCGGCACAAGTACCAGCACCAATTGGAGCATACCAACAAACACTTGACCGTGCTTGTGAGACCCTATTGTGCACCAAAGAAAAACATCTCAAATCTCCAGATGGCATTGAAGCAGCTCTGGCATCCAGGATATGACATCAAAACCATGCCAACCATCAGCCCAGGTTTCAAGGCCATGGACAAGGAGGAATTGCAAATTCCCATTTTTCCTCACAACCTCCTCAGTGGCTCCACTCTCAAAGCGGCATTATCCCACCTGGTTCACCAGGCAGCAAAGGCTTTGAACATGGAAAGTGCTGGAACTGCCAGCAGTCTGGACACTTGAACAGATATTGTGATGAACCGCGACGACCGCGCTTTCCAGCTCCGCAACATGCGCTTCTCACAACTGAACCGTCATCAGCACAAGCAGACTCCAGTCTCCTTGGAAACTTGCAACAGATGATGACGCAGATGTTTCAAGGATGGTCACAACTCATGCATCAAATGGAGGCTATTGGACATCAAACCAGTGGGGAAAGCAACACAGCAATCAACTTCATCCCCTCTGTCGATAACACACCAAAAGCTCCATCCCTGTCAAATTCAACCCAGCAACCATCATCCAATACTACTGACTTCATCATGGAAGAACTGGCGTTGTGCACCATTGATAGTGCCTTCATACTTGCTGCCGACATCCTTGCCTGGATTCTTGATTCTGGCAGCACCCGCCACATGACCTGCAATCGCACTTGGTTTGTGGATTTCAAAAAGTTCAAAAAACCCAAGCCAGTGCAGCTTGGTGATGGCCGCATTATCACTGCCACTGGTGCCGAGACAGTACGAGTTTCTATCTCTTTTGAAGGCAAAGTGGTATAATGTACTTTTTCTGACGTCCTAATTGTGCCAGATTTTGCAGCAAATCTTCTGTCTGTTACCAGACTTAACGACAAAGGCTACCAAATCATCTTTGAAGCAGATAAAAGCTGCAGGATCTATGCCAAGGGTGGCAAAACTGTGGCGGAAGCCAAGAGGGAGGGCAACCTTACCATTTTACCAACACTGGACACAGAAGCTCATGAAGGAACTACAGAAGTTATCCTCGCAGCAATTACACACACCAGCAGTGTGTGAAACTGCGTGTAAGTGTGTGTAAGTGCGTGTAAGTACGTGTAAGTGCGTATAAGTGTGTTTAAGTATGTGTAAGTGTGTATAAGCACGTGTTAGTCCGTGTAAGTGTGTGTAAGTGTGTGTAAGTATGTGTAACTATATACAAGTGCATGTAAGTACGTGTAAGTGTGTGTAACTGCGTGTAAGTGCGTGTAACTACGTGTAAGTGCGAGTAAGTGCGTGTAAGTACGTCTAAGTGCATGTAAGTGCGTGTACATGCGTGTAAGTGCATGTTAGTGCGTGTAAGTACGTGTAAGTGCGTGTAAGTACTTGTAACTGATGTAAGTGCGTTTTAGTCCGTGTAAGTGTGTTTAAGTGCATGTAATTGCATGTAAGTGGGTGTAACTCTGTGTAAGTGCATGTAGGTATGTGTAACTACGTGTAAGTATGTGTAAGTACGTGTGAGTACGTGTAAATGCGTGTAAGTACGTGTAAGTGCGTATACGTGCGTGTACGTATGTGTAACTGCTTGTAAGTGCGTGTAAGTGCGTGTCAGTGTGAGTAACTGCATGTAAGTGCGTATAAAAATAAAAGCGTAAGTGCATGTAAGTGCGTGTAAGTGCGTTTAAGTGCATGTAAGTGTGTGTAAGTGCGTGTAAGTGCGTGTAGGTGCATGTAACTGCATGTAACTGTGCATAACTCTGTATAAGTGCATGTAAGTGTGTGTAAGTACGTGTAAGTACGTGTAAGTGCGTGTTAGTGCATGTACGTGCGTGTAAGTACGTGTAAGTGCTTGAAAATGCATGTAAGTGCGTATAAGTACGTGTAAGAGCGTGTACGTGCATGTAAGTGTGTGTAAGTTTGTGTAAAATCGTGTGAGCATGTGTATGTACGTGTAAGTACTTGTAAGTGTGTATAAGTGCATGTAAGTACGCGTAAGTGCGTTTTAGTGCGTGTACATACTTATAAGTACGTATAAGTGCGTGTAAGTGTGTGTAAGTACGTATACGTGTGTGTAATTGCATGTAAGTGCGTGTATGTGGCTGTACGTGTGCGTAAGTATGTATTAGTGTGTGTAAGTGCGTGTATGTGCGTGTAAGTACATGTAAGTACGTGTAAGTACTTGTAAGTACGTGTAACTGGGTGTAAGTGCGTTTAAGTACGTGTAAGTATGTGTAAGTGCGTGTAAGTGCGTGTAAGTGCGTGTAACTGAGTGTAAATGTGTGTAAGTGCATGTAAGTACATGCAAGTGTGTGCAAGTACGTGTAAGTATGTGTAAGTGTGTGTACGTTTCCGTAAGTGTACGTAAGTGATTGTAAATACGTGTAAGTGCGTAAAAGTGTGTGTAAATGCGTGTAAGTATGTATAAGTGTGTGTAAGTATGTGTAGGTGCGTGTAAGTGCATGCAAGTACATGTAAGTACGTATATGTGTGTCTAAGTGCGTGTAATTGCGTGTAAGTACGTATAAGTGTATGTTACTGCGTGTAACTGCATGTAACTGCGTGTAACTTTGTGTAAGTGCGTATAAGTATGTGGAAGTGCGCGTAGGTGCGTGTAAGTGCGTGTAAGTGCGTGTAACTACATGTAAGTGCATGTCAGTGCGTGTAAGTACGTGTAAGTACGTGTAAGTGTGTGTAGCTGCGTGTAAGTACATGTAAGTACGTGTAAGTGTGTGTAAGTGTAAAAGTACGTGTAAGTACGTGTAAGTGTATGTAAGTGCGTGTAAGTGCGTGTAAGTACGTGTAAGTGTGTGTATGTACGTGTAACTGCGTGTAAGTGCGTGCAAGTGTGTGTAAGTGTGTGTAAGTGTGTTTTTGTATACACAAGTGCGTGGAAGTACGTGTAAGTGTATTTAAGTGCGTGTAATTGTGTGTAAGTGCATGTAATTGTGTGTAAGCACGTGTAAGTACGTCTAAGTTTGTATAAGTACATGTCAGTACGTGTGTGTGTGTGTGTGTAAGTGTGTGTAAGTGCCTACAAGTGCCTGTAACTGCGTGTAAGTGTGTGTCGGTACGTGTAAGTATGCATAAGTGTGCGTAAGTGTGCGTAAGTGCGCATAAGTATGTATAAGTGCGCGTAAGTGTGTGTAAGTGCGTAAAAGTGCATGTAAGTGTGTGTAAGTACGTGTAAGTGCATGTAAGTGTATCTAAGTGTGTATAAGTGCTTGTTAGTACGTGTAAGTGCGTATACGTACGTGCAAGTGTGTGTAAGTACATGTAAGTGCATGTAAGAGCGTGTAAGTGTGAATAAGTGTGTGTAAGTGTGTGTAAGCGTGTGTAAGTGTGTGTAAGTGCGTGTAAGTGTGTGTAAGTGTGTGTAAGTGCGTGTAAGTGTGTATAAGTGCGTGTAAGTACATGTAAGTACGTGTAAGAATGTGTAAGTATGTGTAAGTGCATGTAAGTATATGTGAGTGCGTGTAAGTGCGTGTAAGTGCGTGTAAGTGCATGTAAGTGTGTGTAAGTGTTTGTACGTACATGTAGGTGCGTGTAAGTGTGTGTAAGTGCGTGTAAGTACATGTAAGTGCGTATGAATACATGTAAGAACGTGTAAGTGCGTATAAGTGTGTGTAAGTGCATGTAAGTGCGTGTAAGTACGTGTAAGTGTGTATAAGTGGGTGTCAGTATGCGTAAGAACGTGTAAGTGTGTGTAAGTATGTGTAAGTATGTGTAAGTGCTTGTAAGTGCGTCAAGTGTGTGCTAGTGTGTGCAAGTGGGTGTAAGTGCGTGTAAGTGCGTGTAAGTTTGTGTTAGTGCGTATAAGAAGATGTAAGTTTGTGTATGTGTGTGTAATTGCGTGTAAGTGCGTAAAAGTGAGTGTAAGTGCGTGTGAGTGTGTGTAAGTGCGTGCGTGTAAGTGCTTGTGTGTAAGTGTGTGTAAGTGCGTGTAAGTGCATACAAGTGTGTGTAAGTGTGTGCAAGTGCTTGTAACTGCGTGTACGTACGTGCAAAAGCACGCAAGCGTGTGCCAATGTGTGCAAGTACTTGTAAGTGCATATACGTACGAGTAAGAATGTATATCTGTGTGTAAGTACGTGTAAGAACTTGAATGTGCGTGTTAGTGCGTGTAAGTATGTGTTAGTGTGTATAAGTATGTGTAACTACGTGTAAGTGCCAGTTCGCACCACACCGCAACAAGCTCGCACCAGTCTGCAACCAGTTTGCACCACTCAGCAACCAGTTCGCACAACTCCGCAACCAGTTCACACCACTCTGAAACCAGTTTGCACCACTCCGTAACCAGTTCGCATCTGTCATCAACCAGTTCGTACCACTGCATGACCAGTTCGCACCACTCCGCAAACAATTCGCACCACTGTGAAACCAGTTCGCACAACTCCGCAACCAGTTCGCAGCACCCAGCAACCAGGTCCCACCACTCCGCAACCAGTTCGCACCTCTCCGCAACCAGTTCGCACCACTCCGTAACCAGTTTGCACCACTCCGCAACAAGTTCGCACCACTCCGCAACCAGTTCGCACCACTCGGCAACCAGTTCGCACCACTCGGCAACCAGTTCGTACCACTCCATGACCAGTTCGCACCACTCCGCATCTAGTTTGCATCACTCCGCAACCCGTTTGCACCACTCCGCAACCAGTTTGCACCACTCCGCAACCAGTTTGCACCACTCCGTAACCAGTTCGCACCACTCCGCAACTAGTTTGCATCACTCCGCAACCCGTTTGCACCACTCTGCAACCAGTTCACACAATTCCGCAACCAGTTCGCAGCACTTCGCAACCAGTACGCACCACTCCGCAACCAGTTCGTACCACTCCATGACCAGTTCGCACCACTCTGCATCTAGTTTGCATCACTCCGCAACCCGTTTGCACCACTCTGCAACCAGTTCACACAATTCCGCAACCAGTTCGCAGCACTTCGCAACCAGTACGCACCACTCCGCAACCAGTTCGTACCACTCCATGACCAGTTCGCACCACTCTGCATCTAGTTTGCATCACTCCGCAACCCGTTTGCACCACTCTGCAACCAGTTCACACAATTCCGCAACCAGTTCGCAGCACTTCGCAACCAGTACGCACCACTCCGCAACCAGTTCGTACCACTCCATGACCAGTTCGCACCACTCTGCATCTAGTTTGCATCACTCCGCAACCCGTTTGCACCACTCTGCAACCAGTTCACACAATTCCGCAACCAGTTCGCAGCACTTCGCAACCAGTACGCACCACTCCGCAACCAGTTCGTACCACTCCATGACCAGTTCGCACCACTCTGCATCTAGTTTGCATCACTCCGCAACCCGTTTGCACCACTCTGCAACCAGTTCACACAATTCCGCAACCAGTTCGCAGCACTTCGCAACCAGTACGCACCACTCCGCAACCAGTTCGTACCACTCCATGACCAGTTCGCACCACTCTGCATCTAGTTTGCATCACTCCGCAACCCGTTTGCACCACTCTGCAACCAGTTCACACAATTCCGCAACCAGTTCGCAGCACTTCGCAACCAGTACGCACCACTCCGCAACCAGTTCGTACCACTCCATGACCAGTTCGCACCACTCTGCATCTAGTTTGCATCACTCCGCAACCCGTTTGCACCACTCTGCAACCAGTTCACACAATTCCGCAACCAGTTCGCAGCACTTCGCAACCAGTACGCACCACTCCGCAACCAGTTCGTACCACTCCATGACCAGTTCGCACCACTCTGCATCTAGTTTGCATCACTCCGCAACCCGTTTGCACCACTCTGCAACCAGTTCACACAATTCCGCAACCAGTTCGCAGCACTTCGCAACCAGTACGCACCACTCCGCAACCAGTTCGTACCACTCCATGACCAGTTCGCACCACTCTGCATCTAGTTTGCATCACTCCGCAACCCGTTTGCACCACTCTGCAACCAGTTCACACAATTCCGCAACCAGTTCGCAGCACTTCGCAACCAGTACGCACCACTCCGCAACCAGTTCGTACCACTCCATGACCAGTTCGCACCACTCTGCATCTAGTTTGCATCACTCCGCAACCCGTTTGCACCACTCTGCAACCAGTTCACACAATTCCGCAACCAGTTCGCAGCACTTCGCAACCAGTACGCACCACTCCGCAACCAGTTCGTACCACTCCATGACCAGTTCGCACCACTCTGCATCTAGTTTGCATCACTCCGCAACCCGTTTGCACCACTCTGCAACCAGTTCACACAATTCCGCAACCAGTTCGCAGCACTTCGCAACCAGTACGCACCACTCCGCAACCAGTTCGTACCACTCCATGACCAGTTCGCACCACTCTGCATCTAGTTTGCATCACTCCGCAACCCGTTTGCACCACTCTGCAACCAGTTCACACAATTCCGCAACCAGTTCGCAGCACTTCGCAACCAGTACGCACCACTCCGCAACCAGTTCGTACCACTCCATGACCAGTTCGCACCACTCTGCATCTAGTTTGCATCACTCCGCAACCCGTTTGCACCACTCTGCAACCAGTTCACACAATTCCGCAACCAGTTCGCAGCACTTCGCAACCAGTACGCACCACTCCGCAACCAGTTCGTACCACTCCATGACCAGTTCGCACCACTCTGCATCTAGTTTGCATCACTCCGCAACCCGTTTGCACCACTCTGCAACCAGTTCACACAATTCCGCAACCAGTTCGCAGCACTTCGCAACCAGTACGCACCACTCCGCAACCAGTTCGTACCACTCCATGACCAGTTCGCACCACTCTGCATCTAGTTTGCATCACTCCGCAACCCGTTTGCACCACTCTGCAACCAGTTCACACAATTCCGCAACCAGTTCGCAGCACTTCGCAACCAGTACGCACCACTCCGCAACCAGTTCGTACCACTCCATGACCAGTTCGCACCACTCTGCATCTAGTTTGCATCACTCCGCAACCCGTTTGCACCACTCTGCAACCAGTTCACACAATTCCGCAACCAGTTCGCAGCACTTCGCAACCAGTACGCACCACTCCGCAACCAGTTCGTACCACTCCATGACCAGTTCGCACCACTCTGCATCTAGTTTGCATCACTCCGCAACCAGTTTGCACCATTCCGCAACCAGTTTGCACCACTCGGCAACCAGTTCGCACCACTCTGTAGCTTGTTCGTACCACTCGGCAACCAGTTTGCACCACTCCGCGACCAGTTCACACCACTGCGAAACCAGTTTGCACCACTCCATAACCGGTTTGCAAATGTCTGCAACCAGTTAGCACCACCCCGCAACCAGTTTGCACCACTCCGCAAACAATTCGCACCACTCCACAACCAGTTTGCACTACTCCGCAACCAGTTTTCAGCACTCCGCAACTAGTTCCCACCACTCCACAACCAGATCGGACCACTCCGCAACCAGTTCGCACCACTCCGTAACCAGTTTGCACCATTCCGCAACCAGTTCGCACCACACGGCAACCAGTTCGCACCACTCGGCAACCAGTTCCCACCACTCCGCAGCAAGTTCTCACCACTCTGTGACCAGTTCGCACCACTCCGCAACTAGTTCGGACCACTCCGCTACCCTTTTGCACCACTCTGCAACCAGTTTGCAAAACTCCGCAACCATTCCGCACCACTACGCAGCCAGTTCGCACCACTCCCCATCCAGTTCGCACAACTCCACAACCAGTTAGTACCACTCCGCAACCAGTTCACACCACACTGCAACCAGTTCAAATGACTCCGCAACCAGTTCCCACCACTCCTCAACCAGTTGGCACCACTCCGCAACCAGTTCGCACCACTCCGCAACCAGCTCGCACCACTCCGCAACCAGTTCGCACCACTCCGCAACCCGTTCGCACCACTCCGCAACCAGTTCGCACCAATCCGCAACGAGTTCGTACCACTCCGCAACCAGTTCGCACCACTCCGCAACCCGTTCGCACCACTCCGCAACCAGTTCGCACCAATCCGCAACGAGTTCGTACCACTCCGCAACCAGTTCGCACCACTCCGCAACCCGTTCGCACCACTCCGCAACCAGTTCGCACCAATCCGCAACGAGTTCGTACCACTCCGCAACCAGTTCGCACCACTCCGCAACCCGTTCGCACCACTCCGCAACCAGTTCGCACCAATCCGCAACGAGTTCGTACCACTCCGCAACCAGTTCGCACCACTCCGCAACCCGTTCGCACCACTCCGCAACCAGTTCGCACCAATCCGCAACGAGTTCGTACCACTCCGCAACCAGTTCGCACCACTCCGCAACCCGTTCGCACCACTCCGCAGCCAGTTCGCACCACTCCGTAACCAGTTCGCACCACTCCGCAACCAGTTCGCACCACTCTAAAACCATTTTGCAGCACACCGCAACCAGCTCGCACCACTCCGCATCCAGTTCGCACCACTCTGCAACCAGTTTGCACCACTCTGCAACCAGTTCACACCACTCTGAAACGAATTTGTACCACTCCACAACCGGTTCGCATCACTCTCCAACCAGTTCGCACAACTCCGCAACCAGTTCGCACCACTCTGCAAACAATTCGCACCACTCCGCAACCAGTTCGCACCACTCAGCAACCAGTTTGCACAATTCCGCAACCAGTTCGCACCACTCCACAACCAGGTCGCACCACTCCGCAACCCGTTTGCAGCACTCCGCAACCAGTTGCACCAATCCACGACCAGTTTGTACCACTCCGT
>SZWC01001200.1:69891-81079 GCA_023375785.1 Penium margaritaceum | reverse complement strand
TCCGCAACCAGTTCGCACCACTCCGCAACCAGTTCGCACCACTCCGCAACCAGTTCGCACCACTCCGTAACCAGTTCGCACCACTCCACATCCAGTTCGCACCACTCCGAAACAAGTTCGTACAACTCCGCAACCAGTTCGTACCACTCCGCAACCAGTTCGCACCACTCCGCAACCAGTTTGCACCACTCAGCAACCAGTTTGCACCACTTCACAACCAGTTTGCACAACTCCACAACAAGTTCGCACCACTCGGCAACCAGTTCATACCACTCCACAACCAGTTCGCACCACTCTGCAACCAGTTCGCACCACTCTGCAACCAGTTCGCACGACTCCGCAACCAGTTCGCACCACTCCGCAACCACTTTGCACCACTCCACACCAGTTCGCACAACTCGGCAACAAGTTCGCACCACTCCGCAACCAGTTTACACCACTCTGCAACCAGTTTGCACCACTCGTCAACCAGTTCGCACCACTCCTCAACCAGTTCGCACCACTCCGCAACCAGTTTGCACCTCTCTGTAACCAGTTCGCACCACTCCGCAACCAGTTGGCACCACTCCAAAACCAGATCGCACCACTCGGCAACCAGTTCCCACCACTCCGCAGCCAGTTCATACCACTCCGCGACCAGTTCGCACCACTTTGCAACTAGTTCGCACCTTTCCCCAACCCGTTTGCACCATTCGGCAACCAGTTTGCACCACTCCGCAACCAGTTCGCACAACTCCGCAACCAGTTCGCACAACTCCGCAACCAGTTCGTACCACTACGCAACCAGTTCACACCAATCTGCAACCAGTTCGCACCACTCCGCAACCAGTTCGCACCAATCCGCAACCAGTTCACACCAATCCGCAACCAGTTCGCACCACTCCGCAACCAGTTCGCACCACTCCGCAACCCGTTCGCACCACTCCGCAACCAGTTCGCAGCACTCCGCAACCAGCTCGCACCTCTCCGCAACCTGTTCGCACCACTCCGTAACCAGTTCGCACCACTCCGCAACCAGGTCGCACCACTCCGCAACCAGTTTGCACCACTCCGCAACCAGTTCGCACCACTCCACAACCAGTTCGTACCACTCGGCAACCAGTTCGCACCACTCTGCAACCAGTTTGCACCATTCCTCAACCTGTTCTCACCACTCCGCAGCCCGTTCGGCCACTCCACAACCAGTTCGCACCACTTCTCAACCAGTTCGCACCACTCCGCAACCCGTTTGCACCACTCCGCAACGAATTCGCACCACTCTGCAACCAGTTTGCACAACTCCGCAATCGGTTTGCACCACTTCGCAACCAGTTTGCACCACTCCGCAACCAGTTCGCACCACTCCGCATCCAGTTCGCACCACTCCGCAACCAGTTCGCACCACTCCGCAACCAGTTCGCACCACTCCTCCACCAGTTCTCACCACTCCGCAACCAGTTGGCACCACTCCGCAACCAGTTCGCACCACTCCGCATCCAGTTCGCACCACTCCGCAACCAGGTCGCACCACTCCGCAACCAGTTCGTACCACTCCGCAACCAGTTCGCACCCCTCCGCAACCAGTTCGCACCACTCAGCAACCAGTTTGCACCACTCGGCAACCAGTTCGCACCACTCCGCATCCAGTTCGCACCACTCCGCAACCAGGTCGCACCACTCCGCAACCAGTTCGTACCACTCCGCAACCAGTTCGCACCCCTCCGCAACCAGTTCGCACCACTCCACAACAAGTTCGCACCACTCGGCAACCAGTTCATACCACTCCACAACCAGTTCGCACCACACTGCAACCAGTTCGCACCACTCCGCAACCAGTTTGCACCACTCTTCAACCAGTTCGCACCACTCCGCAACCACTTTTCACCACTCCGCAACCAGTTCGCACAACTCGGCAACAAGTCCGCACCACTCCGCAACCAGTTCACACCACTCCGCAACCAGTTCGCACCAATCCGCAACCAGTTTGCACCACTCATCAACCAGTTCGCACCACTGCGCAACCAGTTCCCACCACTCTGCAACCAGTTCACACCACTCCGCAACCAGTTTGCACCACTCCACAACCAGTTTGCACCACTTCGCAACCAGTTCGCACCACTCCACAACCAGTTCGCACCACTCTGCAACCAGTTCGCACCACTCTGCAACCAGTTTGCACCACTCCTCAACCAGTTCGCACCTCTCTGCAACCAGTTTGCACCACTCCTCAACCTGTTTTCACCACTCCACAACCCATTCGCACCACTCCACAACCAGTTCACACCACTCCTCAACCAGTTCGCACCACTCCGCAACCAGTTCGCACCACACTGCAACCAGTTCGCACCACTCCGCAACCAGTTAGCACCACTCTGCAACCAGTTCGCACCACTCCGCAACCAGTTCGCACCACTCCACAACCAGTTCGCACCACTCCGCAACCAGTTGCCACCACTCCGCAACCAGTTCGCACCACTCCGCAACCAGGTCCTACCACTCCACTACCAGTTCGCACCACACCGCAACCAGCTCCTACCACTCCGCAACCAGTTCGCACTATTTCGCAAAACGTTCGCACCTTTGCGCAACCAGTTCACACCACTCCGAAACCAGTTTGCACCACTCTGCAACCTGCTCACATCACTCTGCAACCAGTTCACACCACTCCGCAACCAATTCGCACCACTCCGTAACCAGTTGGCAGCACTCTGCAACCAGTTTGCACCACTCCGCAACCAGATCGCACCGATCTGCAACCAGTTCGTACCACTGAAAACTAGCTCGCAACTAGATCCGCAACTAGTTCGCACCACTCCGCAACGAGTTCGTACCACTGAAAAACCAGTTCAAACCACTCGGCAACCAGTTGCACATTCTGCAGCCAGTTCGTACCACTCGGCCACCAGTTCGCACCACTCCGCAACTAAGTCACACCACTCCGCAACCAGTTTGCACCACTCCGCAACTGGTTTGCACCACTCCACAACCAGTTCGCACCACTACGCAACCACTTCGCAACACTCCGCAACCAGTTCGCACCATTCCTCAACCAGTTTGCACCACTCCGCAGCCAGTTCCCACAATACCGCAACCAGTTCGCACAACTCCGCAACCAGCTCGCACCAGTCCGCAACCAGTTCTCACCACTCTGCAACCAGTTCAAACTACTCCTGAAACAATGCGCACTACACCGCAACCAGCACGCACCACTCGGCAACCAGTTAGCACCACTCCGCAACAAGTTCGCACCAATCCGCAACCAGTTCGCACCACCCCGCAAACAATTCGCACCACTCCGCAGCCAGTTTGCACCACTCCTCAACCAGTTCTCACCACTCCGCAACCCATTCGGACCACTCCACAACCAGTTCGCACCACTCCTCAACCAGTTCGCACCACTCCGCAACCAGTTTGCACCACTCCGCAACCAGTTCGCACCACTCCCCAACCAGTTCGCACCACTCCGCAACCAGTTCGCACCACTCCACAACCAGTTCGTACCACTCCGCAACCAGTTCGCACCACTCCGAAACCAGTTCGCACCACCCCGCAACCAGTTCGCACCACTCCGCAACCAGTTTTCACCACTCCGCACCAGTTCGTACCACTCCGCAACCAGTTCGCACCACTCCGAAACCAGTTCGCACCACCCCGCAACCAGTTCGCACCACTCCGCAACCAGTTTTCACCACTCCGCACCAGTTCGTACCACTCCGCAACCAGTTCGCACCACTCCGAAACCAGTTCGCACCACCCCGCAACCAGTTCGCACCACTCCGCAACCAGTTTTCACCACTCCGCACCAGTTCGTACCACTCCGCAACCAGTTCGCACCACTCCGAAACCAGTTCGCACCACCCCGCAACCAGTTCGCACCACTCCGCAACCAGTTTTCACCACTCCGCACCAGTTCGTACCACTCCGCAACCAGTTCGCACCACTCCGAAACCAGTTCGCACCACCCCGCAACCAGTTCGCACCACTCCGCAACCAGTTTTCACCACTCCGCACCAGTTCGTACCACTCCGCAACCAGTTCGCACCACTCCGAAACCAGTTCGCACCACCCCGCAACCAGTTCGCACCACTCCGCAACCAGTTTTCACCACTCCGCACCAGTTCGTACCACTCCGCAACCAGTTCGCACCACTCCGAAACCAGTTCGCACCACCCCGCAACCAGTTCGCACCACTCCGCAACCAGTTTTCACCACTCCGCACCAGTTCGTACCACTCCGCAACCAGTTCGCACCACTCCGAAACCAGTTCGCACCACCCCGCAACCAGTTCGCACCACTCCGCAACCAGTTTTCACCACTCCGCACCAGTTCGTACCACTCCGCAACCAGTTCGCACCACTCCGAAACCAGTTCGCACCACCCCGCAACCAGTTCGCACCACTCCGCAACCAGTTTTCACCACTCCGCACCAGTTCGTACCACTCCGCAACCAGTTCGCACCACTCCGAAACCAGTTCGCACCACCCCGCAACCAGTTCGCACCACTCCGCAACCAGTTTTCACCACTCCGCACCAGTTCGTACCACTCCGCAACCAGTTCGCACCACTCCGAAACCAGTTCGCACCACCCCGCAACCAGTTCGCACCACTCCGCAACCAGTTTTCACCACTCCGCACCAGTTCGTACCACTCCGCAACCAGTTCGCACCACTCCGAAACCAGTTCGCACCACTCCGCAACCGGTTCGTACCACTCCGCAACCAGTTCGTACAACTCCGCAACAAGTTCGTACCACTCCGCAACCCGTGGGCACCACTCTGGAACTAGTTTGCACCACTTTGCAACCAGTTCGCACCACTCCGCATCCAGTTCGCACCACTCCGCAACCAGTTCGTACCACTCCGCAACCAGTTCCCACCACTCCGCAACCAGTTCGCACCACTCCGAAACCAGTTTGCACCACACCGCAACCAGCTGGCACCACTCCACAACCAGTTCTCACCACTCCGCAACCAGTTCGCACCACTCCGACACCAGTTCACACCACTCTGAAACCAGTTTGCATCACTCCGGAACCGGTTGACATCACTCCGCAACCAGTTCGTACCACTCCGCAACCAGTTCACACCACTCCGCAAACAATTAGCACCACTCCGCAACAAGTTTACACCACTTCACAATTAGGCTGCACTGCGCAACCAGTTTGCACCACTCCGCAACCAGTTCGCACCAATCCACAACCAATTCGTACCACTCTGAAACCAGTTCGCACCACTCGTCAACATGTTCGCACCACTTGGCAAGCAGTTCGCCCCACTTGGCAACCAGTTTGCACCACTCGGCAACCAGTTCGCACCACTCGGCAACCAGTTCGCACCACTCGGCAACCAGTTCGCACCACTCCGCAGCCAGTTCATACCATTCCGCGACCAGGTCGTACCACTCTGCAACTAGTTCGCACCACACCGCAACCAGTTTGCGGCACTCCGCAACCGGTTTGCACCACTCCGCAACCAGTTCGCACCACTACGAAACCAGTTTGCACCACTCTGCAACCAGTTTGCACAACTCCGCAACCAGTTTGCACCACTCCGCAACCAGTTCGTACCACTCCGAAACCAGTTTGCACAACTCCGCAACCAGTTCGGACCACTCCGCAACCAGTTCGCACCACTAGGCAACCAGGTTACACCAATCCGCAACCAGTTTGGACCACTCCGCAACCAGTTCGCACCACTCCACAACCAGTTCGCATCACTCCGCAAGTAGTTCACACGACTCCGCAACCAGTTTGCACCACTCCGCAACCAGTTCGTACCACTCCGCAACCCGTTGGCACCACTCTGCAACCAGTTCGCACCGCTCCGCATCCAGTTCGCACCACTCCGCAACCAGTATGCACCACTCCGCAACCAGTTCGTACCACTCCGCAACCCGTTGGCACCACTCTGCAACCAGTTCGCACCGCTCCGCATCCAGTTCGCACCACTCCGCAACCAGTATGCACCACTCCGCAACCAGTTCGTACCACTCCGCAACCCGTTGGCACCACTCTGCAACCAGTTCGCACCGCTCCGCATCCAGTTCGCACCACTCCGCAACCAGTATGCACCACTCCGCAACCAGTTCGTACCACTCCGCAACCCGTTGGCACCACTCTGCAACCAGTTCGCACCGCTCCGCATCCAGTTCGCACCACTCCGCAACCAGTATGCACCACTCCGCAACCAGTTCGTACCACTCCGCAACCCGTTGGCACCACTCTGCAACCAGTTCGCACCGCTCCGCATCCAGTTCGCACCACTCCGCAACCAGTATGCACCACTCCGCAACCAGTTCGTACCACTCCGCAACCCGTTGGCACCACTCTGCAACCAGTTCGCACCGCTCCGCATCCAGTTCGCACCACTCCGCAACCAGTATGCACCACTCCGCAACCAGTTCGTACCACTCCGCAACCCGTTGGCACCACTCTGCAACCAGTTCGCACCGCTCCGCATCCAGTTCGCACCACTCCGCAACCAGTATGCACCACTCCGCAACCAGTTCGTACCACTCCGCAACCCGTTGGCACCACTCTGCAACCAGTTCGCACCGCTCCGCATCCAGTTCGCACCACTCCGCAACCAGTATGCACCACTCCGCAACCAGTTCGTACCACTCCGCAACCCGTTGGCACCACTCTGCAACCAGTTCGCACCGCTCCGCATCCAGTTCGCACCACTCCGCAACCAGTATGCACCACTCCGCAACCAGTTCGTACCACTCCGCAACCCGTTGGCACCACTCTGCAACCAGTTCGCACCGCTCCGCATCCAGTTCGCACCACTCCGCAACCAGTATGCACCACTCCGCAACCAGTTCGTACCACTCCGCAACCCGTTGGCACCACTCTGCAACCAGTTCGCACCGCTCCGCATCCAGTTCGCACCACTCCGCAACCAGTATGCACCACTCCGCAACCAGTTCGTACCACTCCGCAACCCGTTGGCACCACTCTGCAACCAGTTCGCACCGCTCCGCATCCAGTTCGCACCACTCCGCAACCAGTATGCACCACTCCGCAACCAGTTCGTACCACTCCGCAACCCGTTGGCACCACTCTGCAACCAGTTCGCACCGCTCCGCATCCAGTTCGCACCACTCCGCAACCAGTATGCACCACTCCGCAACCAGTTCGTACCACTCCGCAACCAGTTGGCACCACTCCGCAACCAGTTCGCACAACTCCGCAACCCGTTCGTACCACTCCGCAACCAGTTCACACCACTTTGTAACCAGTTTGCACCACTCCTCAACCAGTTCGCACCACTCCTCAAACAGTTCGCACCACTTTGCAGCCAGTTTGCACCACTCCGCAACCAGCTGGCACCACTCCGCAACCAGTTCGGACCACTCCGCAACCAGTTCGCACCACTCCGCAACCAGTTCGCAACACTCCGCAACCAGTTCGCACCACTCAGAAACCAGTTTGCACCACACCGCAACCAGCTGGCACCACTCCACAACCAGTTCGGACCACTCCACAACCAGTTCGCACCACTCTGACACCTCTTCACACCACTTTGAAACCAGATTGCACCACTCCGCAACCGGTTCGCATCACTCCGCAACCAGTTCGCACCACTCCGCAACCAGTTCACACCACTCCGCAAACAATTAGCACCACTCAACCAGTTTGCACCACTTCGCAAATAGGCTGCACTCCGCAACCAGTTTGCACCACTCTGCAACCAGTTCGCACCAATCCATAACCAATTCGTACCACTCCGAAACCAGTTCGCACCACTCCGCAACATGTTCGCACCACTCGGCAACCAGTTCGCACCACTCGGCAACCAGTTCACACCACTCGGCAACCAGTTCGCACCACTCGGCAACCTGTTCGCACCACTCCGCAACCAGTTCGCACAACTCCGCAGCCAGTTCACACCATTCCGCGACCAGGTCGCACCACTCTGCAACTAGTTCGCACCACACCGCAACCAGTTTGCGCCACTCCGCAACCGGTTTGCACCACTCCGAAACCAGTTCGCACCACTACGAAACTAGTTTGCACCACTCTGCAACCAGTTTGCACAACTCCGCAACCAGTTTGCACCACTCCGCAACCAGTTCACACCACTCCACAACCAGTTTGCACAACTCCGCAACCAGTTCGTACCACTCCGCAACCAGTTCGCAGCACTAGGCAACCAGGTCGCACCACTCCGCAACCAGTTTGCACCACTCCGCAACCCGTTCGCACCACTCCGCTACCAGTTCGCACCACTCCGCAACCAGTTCGTACCACTCCGCAACCAGTTCGCAGCACTACGCAACCAGGTCGCACCACTCCGCAACCAGTTTGCACCACTCCGCAACCCGTTCGCACCACTCCGCTACCAGTTCGCACCACTCCGCAACCAGTTCACACCACTCCGCAACCAGTTCGCACCACTCCGCAACCAGTTTGCACCAATCCGCAACCAGTTCGTACCACTCCGCATGCACTTTGCACCACTCCAAAACCAGTTCGTACCACACCGTAACCAGCTCCCACCACTCCACAATCCGTTGGCACCACCCGCAACCAGTTCACACCACTCTGACACTAGTTTGCACCACTCTGTAACCGGTTAGCATCGGTCCGCATCCAGTTCACACCACTCCGCAACCAGTTTGCACCACTCCGCAAACAATTCGCACCATTCTGAAACCAGTTCAGACAACTCCGCAACCACTTCGTAGCAATCCGCAACCAGTTCCCACCACTCCGCAACTAGTTCGCACCACTCCGCAACCGAATTGCACCACTCTATAACCAGTTTGCACCACTCTGCAACCAGTTGGCACCACTCCGGAACCAGTTCGCACCACTCGCCAACCAGTTCGCACCACTCCGCAGCCAGTTCATACCACTCCGCGACCAGTTCGCACCACTCCGCAACTAGTTCGCACCTTTCCGCAACCAGTTTGCACCATTCGGCAACCAGTTTGCACCACTCCGCAACCAGTTCGCACCACTACACAGCCAGTTCGCACCCCTCCGCAACCAGTTCGGACAACTACGCAACCAGTTCGCACCACTCCGCAACCAGTTTGTACCACTCCGCAACCAGATCGCACCACTCCACAACCAGTTCGCACCACTCCGCAACCTGTTGGCAGCACTCCGCAACCAGTTCGCACCACTCCGCAACCCGTTTGCACCACTCCGCAACCAGTTTGCACCACTCCGCAGCCAGTTCATACCACTCCGCGACCAGTTCGCACCACTCCGCAACTAGTTCGCACCACTCCGCAACCAGTTTGCACCACGCCGCAACCAGTTTGTACCATTCCGCAACCAGTTCGCACCACTCCGCAACCAGATTGCACCACTCCGCAACCAGTTCGCACCACTACGCAGCCAGTTCGCACCGCTCCGCAACCAGTTCGCACAACTCCGCAACCAGTTCGCACCACTCAGCAACCAGTTCACACTACTCCGCACCAAGTTCGCATCACTCCACAACCAGTTCGCACCACTCCGCAACCTGTTGGCAGCACTCCGCAACCAGTTCGCACCACTCCGCAACCCGTTTGCACCACTCCGCAACCAGTTTGCACCACTCCGCAGCCAGTTCATACCACTCCGCGACCAGTTCGCACCACTCCGCAACTAGTTCGCACCACTCCGCAACCAGTTTGCACCACGCCGCAACCAGTTTGTACCATTCCGCAACCAGTTCGCACCACTCCGCAACCAGATTGCACCACTCCGCAACCAGTTCGCACCACTACGCAGCCAGTTCGCACCGCTCCGCAACCAGTTCGCACAACTCCGCAACCAGTTCGCACCACTCAGCAACCAGTTCACACTACTCCGCACCAAGTTCGCATCACTCCACAACCAGTTCGCACCACTCCGCAACCTGTTGGCAGCACTCCGCAACCAGTTCGCACCACTCCGCAACCCGTTTGCACCACTCCGCAACCAGTTTGCACCACTCCGCAGCCAGTTCATACCACTCCGCGACCAGTTCGCACCACTCCGCAACTAGTTCGCACCACTCCGCAACCAGTTTGCACCACGCCGCAACCAGTTTGTACCATTCCGCAACCAGTTCGCACCACTCCGCAACCAGATTGCACCACTCCGCAACCAGTTCGCACCACTACGCAGCCAGTTCGCACCGCTCCGCAACCAGTTCGCACAACTCCGCAACCAGTTCGCACCACTCAGCAACCAGTTCACACTACTCCGCACCAAGTTCGCATCACTCCACAACCAGTTCGCACCACTCCGCAACCTGTTGGCAGCACTCCGCAACCAGTTCGCACCACTCCGCAACCCGTTTGCACCACTCCGCAACCAGTTTGCACCACTCCGCAGCCAGTTCATACCACTCCGCGACCAGTTCGCACCCCTCCGCAACTAGTTCGCACCACTCCGCAACAAGTTTGCACCACTCCTCAACAAGTTCGCACCAGTCCGCAACCAGTTGGCACCACTCCGCAACCAGTTCGCACCACTCCGCAACCTGTTGGCAGCACTCCGCAACCAGTTCGCACCACTCCGCAACCAGATCGCACTGATCCGCAACCAGTTCGTACCACTCCGTAACCAGTTCGCACCACTCCGGAACCAGTTCGTACCACTGAAAAACCAGTTCACACCACTCGGCAACCAGTTGCCCATTCTGCAGCCAGTTCGTACCACTCGGCGACCAGTTCGTACCACTCCGCAACTAATTCGCACCACTCCGCAACCAGTTTGCACCACTCCGCAACTGGTCTGCACCACTCCAAAACCAGTTCGCACCACTACGCAACCACTTCGCACCACTCCGCAACCAGTTCGCACCATTCCTCAACCAGTTTGCACCACTCCGCAGCCAGTTCCCACAATTCCGCAACCAGTTTGCACAACTCCGCAACCAGCTTGCACCAGTCTGCGACCAGTTATCACCACTCTGCAACCAATTCGCACTACTCCTAAAACAATGCGCACTACACCGCAACCAGCTCGCACCACTCGGCAACCAGTTAGCACCACTCCGCAACAAGTTCGCACCAATCCGCAACCAGTTGGCACCACTCCGCAAACAATTTGCACCACTCCGCAACCAGTTTGCACCACTCCGCAACCAGTTCGCACCACTCCGCAACCAGTTCGCACCACTCTGAAACCAGTTCGCACCACACCTCAACCAGCTCGCACCACTCCGCAACCAGTTCGCACCACTCCACAACCAGTTCGCACCACTCCGCAACCAGTTCGCACCAC
>SZWC01001200.1:37082-56313 GCA_023375785.1 Penium margaritaceum | reverse complement strand
GCCAGAGGGGGAAACAATGGTTTTCGAATACATGTCATTGGCTAGCCAGTACGAAGACCTTCAATACGTAGTGGCACGGTGTGGCTACCATGCATAATGACCAACCAAAGCAGGCATATGTCACTAACCATGACCAAAGAATTTCACTATGTGTGGTCAACGTTGCCAGATCATAATACGAGTCACAAATAGTCAGAGGGGTAAAAAATGGATTGAAAATACTGGTTATCAACTAGCAAGAACAAAGACCTTCACTAAGTAGTAGCACGGTGTGGCTGCCACGAATAATGACCAACCAAAGTAGGCATGTGTCACTGACCATAACCACATAATTTCAATATGTGTCGTCAACGTTGACGACTCATAATACGAGACACAAATGTTCAGATGGGGAAACAAAGGGTTGGGAATACTAGTTTTCGACAAGCAATTACAAAGACCTTCAATAAGAAGTGGCACGGCCTGGCTACCATGCACAATGACCAACCAAAGTAGGCATATGGCACTGACCATGTCCAAATAATTGAACTATATGTTGTCAACGTTGAGAACTCATAATACAAGTCACACATTGTCAGAAGGGGAAACAATGGTTTGGGAATACCAGTTGTTAACTAGCAAGTACAAAGACCTTCAAGTAGTAGTGGCACGGTGTGCCTACCATGCACAATGACCAAACAAAGTAGGCATATGTCAGTGACCATGACCAAAGAGTCTCACTATGTGTGGTCAACGTTGACAATTCATAATACGAGGCGCAAATGGTCAGAGGGGGAAACATTAATTTGGAAACAATATCTATCATCTAGCAAGTACAAAGACCTTCAGTACGTAGTGGCACGGTGTGGCTATCATGCACAATGACCATCCAAAGTAGGCATATGTCACTAGCCATGACCAAATAATTTCACTGTGTGTCGTCAACGTTGAGAATCCATTGTACAAGTCACAAATGGTTTCAGTGGGAAACAATGGTTAGGAAACACTAGTTATTGACTAGCAAGTAGAAAGAATGAAAACGTAGTGTCCTGGGCTTGCTCAAGTTGTCTCCGGCTTGCTATAGTTGTCCTGGCCTTGCTCCAGTTGTCTTGGCCTTGGTCCAGTTGTCTTGGGCTTGCTCCAGTTGTATTGGGCTTGCTCCAGTTGTCATGGCCTTGCTCCAGTTGTCCTGGCCTTGCTCCCGTTCTCTTGGCCTTCCTCCAGTTGTCTTGGGTTTGCTCCAATTCTCTTGGGCTTGCTTGAGTACTCTTGGGCTTGCTCCAGTTGTCTTGGGATTGCTCAAGTTGTCTTGGGCTTGCTCCATTTGTCTCGGCCATGCTCAAGTTTTCTTGTGCTTGCTCCAGTTGTTTTGGCCCAGCTCCAGTTGTCTTGGCCTTGCTCCACTTGTCGTGGCCTTGCTCCAGTTGTCTTGGGCTTGCTCCATATGTCTTCGGCTTGCTCAAATTGTATTTGGCCTGGCCCAGTTGTCTTGGGCTTGGCGTAGTTGTCTTGGGCCTGGCCCAGTTCTCTTGGGCTTGGGCAACCGGTTCGCATCACTCCGCAACCAGTTCGCACCACACCGCAACCAGTTCGCACAGTGCCGCAAACAATTCAGACCACTCTGCAACCAGTTCCCACCACTCTGCAACCAGTTCAGAGCATTCCGCAACCAGTTCGCATCATTCCGCAACCAGTTCGCACTTCTCCGTAACCAGTTCGCACCACTCCGTAACCCGTTTGTACCACTCCGCAACCAGTTCGCACCACTCCGCAACCAGTTCGCACCACTCCGCAACCCATTCGCACCACTACTCAGCCAGTTCATACCACTCCGCGACCACTTCGCACCACTCAGCAACTAGTTCGCACTACTATGCAAGCAGTTTGCACCACTCTGCAACCAGTTTGCACGACTCCACAACCAGTTCGTATCACTACGCAACCAGTTCGCACCACTCCTCAACCAGTTCGCACAACTCCGCAACCAGTTTGCACCACTTCGCAGCCAGTTCACACCACTCCGCAACCAGTGCACACCACTCCGCAACCAGTTCGCACCACTCCACAACCAGTTCACACCACTCCGCAACCAGCTCACACCACTCCGCAACCAGTTCGCACCACTCCGCAACCAGTTCGCACCACTCCGAAACCTGTTTGCACAACTCCGCTACCAGTTCTCACCACTCCGGAGCAAGTTCACACCACTCCGCACCCACTTTGCACCACTCCGCAACCAGTTCGCACCACTCCGCAACCAGTTCGCACCACTCTGCAACCAGTTTGCACCACTCCGCAACCAGTTCGCACCACTCCGAAACCAGGTCGTACCACTCCGCAACCAGTTCGCACCACTCCGAAACCAGGTCGTACCACTCCGCAACCAGTTCGCACCACTCCGAAACCAGGTCGTACCACTCCGCAACCAGTTCGCACCACTCCGAAACCAGGTCGTACCACTCCGCAACCAGTTCGCACCACTCCGAAACCAGGTCGTACCACTCCGCAACCAGTTCGCACCACTCCGAAACCAGGTCGTACCACTCCGCAACCAGTTCGCACCACTCCGAAACCAGGTCGTACCACTCCGCAACCAGTTCGCACCACTCCGAAACCAGGTCGTACCACTCCGCAACCAGTTCGCACCACTCCGAAACCAGGTCGTACCACTCCGCAACCAGTTCGCACCACTCCGAAGCCAGTACGCACCACTCCGCAACCAGTTCGCACGACTCCGCAACCAGTTCGCACCACTCCGCAGCCAGTTCGCACCACTCCGCAACCAGTTCGGACCACTCCGCAACCAGTTTGCACCACTCCGCAACAGGTTCGCACCACTCCACAACCAGTTCGCACCACTGCGCAACCAGTTCGCGCCAGTCCGCAACCAGTTCGCACCACTCCGCAACCTGTTCGCACCACTCCGCAACCCGTTCGCACCACTCCGTAACCAGTTCGCACCACTCCGCAACCAATTTGCACCACTCCGCAAAACGTTCGCTCCACTCGGCAACCAGTTTGCACCACTCCGCAACCAGTTCGCACCACTCTGAAACCAGTTCGCACCACACCTCAACCAGCTCGCACCACTCCGCAACCAATTCGCACCACTCGGCAACCAGTTCACACCACTCCGAAACCAGTTTCCACCAGTCCGCAACCGGTTCGCATCACTCTGCATCCTGTTCGCACCACTCCGCAACCAGTTTGCACCACTCCGCAAACAGTTCACACCACTCCGCAACCAGTTTGCACCACTCCTCGACCAGTTCTCAGCACAACGCAACCAGCTCGCACCACTCCGCAACCAGTTCGCAACACTCCGCAAACAGTTTGCACCACTCCGCAACCAGTTCACACCACTCCCATGCCAGTTTGCACCACTCCGTAACCGGTTTGCATCAGTCCGCAACCCGTTTGCACCACTCCGCAACCAGTTCGTAGCACTCCGCAAACAATTTGCACCAATCCGCAACCAGTTCGCAGCACTGCGCAACTAGTTCGCAGCACTCCGCAACCAGTTCGCACCACTCCGCAACCAGTTCCCACAACTCCGCAACCAGTTTGCACAACACCGCAGCCAGTTCGTACCACTCCGCAACCAGTTCGGACCACTCGGCAACCAGTTCGCACCACTCCTCAACCAGTTCTCACAACTGTGCAACCCGTTCGCACCACTCTACAACCATTTCGCACCACTCCTCAACCAGTTCGCAACACTCCGCAACCAGTTTGCACCACTCCGCAACCAGTTCGCACCACTCCCAAACGAGTTTGCACCACTTTGCAACCAGTTCGCACCTCTCCGCAACCACTTTGCACCACTCCGCAACCAGTTCGCACCACTACGCAACGCGTTCGCACCACTCTGCACCCAGTTTGCACAACTCCCCAACCAGTTCGCACCACTCCGAAACCAGTTCGCACCAGACCCCAACCAGCTCGCACAACTCCACAACCAGTTCGCACCACTCCGCAACCAGTTTGCACCACTCCACAAACAGTTCACACCACTCCGAAACCAGTTTGCGACACTCTGCAACCGGTTCGCACCACTCCGCAACCAGTTCGCACCCCTCCGCAACCAGTTCGCACCACTCTGCAACTAGTTCGCACCACTCCGCAACCAGTTTGCACCACACTGCAACCAGTTTGCACCACTCTGCAACCAGTTCGCACCCCTCCGCAACCAGTTCGCACCACTCTGCAACTAGTTCGCACCACTCCGCAACCAGTTTGCACCACACTGCAACCAGTTTGCACCACTCTGCAACCAGTTCGCACCCCTCCGCAACCAGTTCGCACCACTCTGCAACTAGTTCGCACCACTCCGCAACCAGTTTGCACCACACTGCAACCAGTTTGCACCACTCTGCAACCAGTTCGCACCCCTCCGCAACCAGTTCGCACCACTCTGCAACTAGTTCGCACCACTCCGCAACCAGTTTGCACCACACTGCAACCAGTTTGCACCACTCTGCAACCAGTTCGCACCCCTCCGCAACCAGTTCGCACCACTCTGCAACTAGTTCGCACCACTCCGCAACCAGTTTGCACCACACTGCAACCAGTTTGCACCACTCTGCAACCAGTTCGCACCCCTCCGCAACCAGTTCGCACCACTCTGCAACTAGTTCGCACCACTCCGCAACCAGTTTGCACCACACTGCAACCAGTTTGCACCACTCTGCAACCAGTTCGCACCCCTCCGCAACCAGTTCGCACCACTCTGCAACTAGTTCGCACCACTCCGCAACCAGTTTGCACCACACTGCAACCAGTTTGCACCACTCTGCAACCAGTTCGCACCCCTCCGCAACCAGTTCGCACCACTCTGCAACTAGTTCGCACCACTCCGCAACCAGTTTGCACCACACTGCAACCAGTTTGCACCACTCTGCAACCAGTTCGCACCCCTCCGCAACCAGTTCGCACCACTCTGCAACTAGTTCGCACCACTCCGCAACCAGTTTGCACCACACTGCAACCAGTTTGCACCACTCTGCAACCAGTTCGCACCCCTCCGCAACCAGTTCGCACCACTCTGCAACTAGTTCGCACCACTCCGCAACCAGTTTGCACCACACTGCAACCAGTTTGCACCACTCTGCAACCAGTTCGCACCCCTCCGCAACCAGTTCGCACCACTCTGCAACTAGTTCGCACCACTCCGCAACCAGTTTGCACCACACTGCAACCAGTTTGCACCACTCTGCAACCAGTTCGCACCCCTCCGCAACCAGTTCGCACCACTCTGCAACTAGTTCGCACCACTCCGCAACCAGTTTGCACCACACTGCAACCAGTTTGCACCACTCTGCAACCAGTTCGCACCCCTCCGCAACCAGTTCGCACCACTCTGCAACTAGTTCGCACCACTCCGCAACCAGTTTGCACCACACTGCAACCAGTTTGCACCACTCTGCAACCAGTTCGCACCCCTCCGCAACCAGTTCGCACCACTCTGCAACTAGTTCGCACCACTCCGCAACCAGTTTGCACCACACTGCAACCAGTTTGCACCACTCTGCAACCAGTTCGCACCCCTCCGCAACCAGTTCGCACCACTCTGCAACTAGTTCGCACCACTCCGCAACCAGTTTGCACCACACTGCAACCAGTTTGCACCACTCTGCAACCAGTTCGCACCCCTCCGCAACCAGTTCGCACCACTCTGCAACTAGTTCGCACCACTCCGCAACCAGTTTGCACCACACTGCAACCAGTTTGCACCACTCTGCAACCAGTTCGCACCCCTCCGCAACCAGTTCGCACCACTCTGCAACCAGTTCGCACGACTCCGCAACCAGTTCGCACCACTCGGCAACCAGTTCGCACCACTCCGGAACCAGTTTGCACCACTCCGGGACCAGTTCCCACCACTCCGCAACCAGTTTGCACCACTCGCAGACGTTCGCTCCACTCGGCAGCCAGTTCGCACCACACCGCAACCAGTTCGCACCACTCTGAAACCAGTTCGCACCACACCTCAACCAGCTCGCACCCCTCCACAACCAGTTTGCACCACTCCGCAAACAGTTCGCACTACTCCGCAACCAGTTTACACCACTCCGAAACCAGTTTGCACCAATCCGCAACCGGTTTGCATCACTCTGCAACCTGTTCCCACCCCTTCGCAACGAGTTCGCACCACTCCGCAAACAATTCACACCATTCCACAACCAGTTAACACCATTGCGAAACCAGTTCGCACCACACCGCAACCAGCTCGCACCCATCCGCAACCAGTTCGCACCACTCTGCAACCAGTTCGCACCACTCCGCAACCAGTTCACATCACTCCGATACCAGTTTGCACCACTCCGCAACCTGTTCGCAGCACTGCGCAACCAGTTTGCAGCACTCCACAACCAGTTCGCACCACTCCGCAACCAGTTCGCACCACTCCGCAACCAGTTCGCACCCCTCCGTAACCAGTTCGCACCACTCCACAACCAGTTCGCACAACTCCGCAACCAGTTAGCACAACTCCACAACCAGTTTGCACCACTCCGCAGCCAGTTCATACGACTCCGCGACCAGTTTGGACCACTCTGCAACCAGTTCGCACAACTCCGCAACAAGTTCGCACCACTCCGCAACCAGTTCGCACCACTACGCAACCAGTTCACACCACTCCTCAACCAGCTCGCACCACTCCGCAACCAGTTTGCACCACTCCGCAACCAGTTGGCACCACTCCGCAACCAGTTTGCACCACTTCGCAACCAGTTCGCACCACCCCGCAACCAGTTCACACCGCTCCGCAACCAGTTCGCACTACTCCGCAACCGGTTCACACCACTCCGCAACCTGTTTGCATCACTCCACAACCAGTTTGCAGCACTGCGCAACCAGTTCGCAGCACTTCGCAACCAGTTCGCATCACTCTGCAACCGGTTCGCATCACTCCGCAACCGGTTCGCACCACTACGCAAGCGGTTCGCACCACCCCGCAACCAGTTCACACCGCTCCGCAACCAGTTCGCACTACTCCGCAACCGGTTCACACCACTCCGCAACCTGTTTGCATCACTCCACAACCAGTTTGCAGCACTGCGCAACCAGTTCGCAGCACTTCGCAACCAGTTCGCATCACTCTGCAACCGGTTCGCATCACTCCGCAACCGGTTCGCACCACTACGCAAGCGGTTCGCACCACCCCGCAACCAGTTCACACCGCTCCGCAACCAGTTCGCACTACTCCGCAACCGGTTCACACCACTCCGCAACCTGTTTGCATCACTCCACAACCAGTTTGCAGCACTGCGCAACCAGTTCGCAGCACTTCGCAACCAGTTCGCATCACTCTGCAACCGGTTCGCATCACTCCGCAACCGGTTCGCACCACTACGCAAGCGGTTCGCACCACCCCGCAACCAGTTCACACCGCTCCGCAACCAGTTCGCACTACTCCGCAACCGGTTCACACCACTCCGCAACCTGTTTGCATCACTCCACAACCAGTTTGCAGCACTGCGCAACCAGTTCGCAGCACTTCGCAACCAGTTCGCATCACTCTGCAACCGGTTCGCATCACTCCGCAACCGGTTCGCACCACTACGCAAGCGGTTCGCACCACCCCGCAACCAGTTCACACCGCTCCGCAACCAGTTCGCACTACTCCGCAACCGGTTCACACCACTCCGCAACCTGTTTGCATCACTCCACAACCAGTTTGCAGCACTGCGCAACCAGTTCGCAGCACTTCGCAACCAGTTCGCATCACTCTGCAACCGGTTCGCATCACTCCGCAACCGGTTCGCACCACTACGCAAGCGGTTCGCACCACCCCGCAACCAGTTCACACCGCTCCGCAACCAGTTCGCACTACTCCGCAACCGGTTCACACCACTCCGCAACCTGTTTGCATCACTCCACAACCAGTTTGCAGCACTGCGCAACCAGTTCGCAGCACTTCGCAACCAGTTCGCATCACTCTGCAACCGGTTCGCATCACTCCGCAACCGGTTCGCACCACTACGCAAGCGGTTCGCACCACCCCGCAACCAGTTCACACCGCTCCGCAACCAGTTCGCACTACTCCGCAACCGGTTCACACCACTCCGCAACCTGTTTGCATCACTCCACAACCAGTTTGCAGCACTGCGCAACCAGTTCGCAGCACTTCGCAACCAGTTCGCATCACTCTGCAACCGGTTCGCATCACTCCGCAACCGGTTCGCACCACTACGCAAGCGGTTCGCACCACCCCGCAACCAGTTCACACCGCTCCGCAACCAGTTCGCACTACTCCGCAACCGGTTCACACCACTCCGCAACCTGTTTGCATCACTCCACAACCAGTTTGCAGCACTGCGCAACCAGTTCGCAGCACTTCGCAACCAGTTCGCATCACTCTGCAACCGGTTCGCATCACTCCGCAACCGGTTCGCACCACTACGCAAGCGGTTCGCACCACCCCGCAACCAGTTCACACCGCTCCGCAACCAGTTCGCACTACTCCGCAACCGGTTCACACCACTCCGCAACCTGTTTGCATCACTCCACAACCAGTTTGCAGCACTGCGCAACCAGTTCGCAGCACTTCGCAACCAGTTCGCATCACTCTGCAACCGGTTCGCATCACTCCGCAACCGGTTCGCACCACTACGCAAGCGGTTCGCACCACCCCGCAACCAGTTCACACCGCTCCGCAACCAGTTCGCACTACTCCGCAACCGGTTCACACCACTCCGCAACCTGTTTGCATCACTCCACAACCAGTTTGCAGCACTGCGCAACCAGTTCGCAGCACTTCGCAACCAGTTCGCATCACTCTGCAACCGGTTCGCATCACTCCGCAACCGGTTCGCACCACTACGCAAGCGGTTCGCACCACCCCGCAACCAGTTCACACCGCTCCGCAACCAGTTCGCACTACTCCGCAACCGGTTCACACCACTCCGCAACCTGTTTGCATCACTCCACAACCAGTTTGCAGCACTGCGCAACCAGTTCGCAGCACTTCGCAACCAGTTCGCATCACTCTGCAACCGGTTCGCATCACTCCGCAACCGGTTCGCACCACTACGCAAGCGGTTCGCACCACCCCGCAACCAGTTCACACCGCTCCGCAACCAGTTCGCACTACTCCGCAACCGGTTCACACCACTCCGCAACCTGTTTGCATCACTCCACAACCAGTTTGCAGCACTGCGCAACCAGTTCGCAGCACTTCGCAACCAGTTCGCATCACTCTGCAACCGGTTCGCATCACTCCGCAACCGGTTCGCACCACTACGCAAGCGGTTCGCACCACCCCGCAACCAGTTCACACCGCTCCGCAACCAGTTCGCACTACTCCGCAACCGGTTCACACCACTCCGCAACCTGTTTGCATCACTCCACAACCAGTTTGCAGCACTGCGCAACCAGTTCGCAGCACTTCGCAACCAGTTCGCATCACTCTGCAACCGGTTCGCATCACTCCGCAACCGGTTCGCACCACTACGCAAGCGGTTCGCACCACCCCGCAACCAGTTCACACCGCTCCGCAACCAGTTCGCACTACTCCGCAACCGGTTCACACCACTCCGCAACCTGTTTGCATCACTCCACAACCAGTTTGCAGCACTGCGCAACCAGTTCGCAGCACTTCGCAACCAGTTCGCATCACTCTGCAACCGGTTCGCATCACTCCGCAACCGGTTCGCACCACTACGCAAGCGGTTCGCACCACCCCGCAACCAGTTCACACCGCTCCGCAACCAGTTCGCACTACTCCGCAACCGGTTCACACCACTCCGCAACCTGTTTGCATCACTCCACAACCAGTTTGCAGCACTGCGCAACCAGTTCGCAGCACTTCGCAACCAGTTCGCATCACTCTGCAACCGGTTCGCATCACTCCGCAACCGGTTCGCACCACTACGCAAGCGGTTCGCACCACCCCGCAACCAGTTCACACCGCTCCGCAACCAGTTCGCACTACTCCGCAACCGGTTCACACCACTCCGCAACCTGTTTGCATCACTCCACAACCAGTTTGCAGCACTGCGCAACCAGTTCGCAGCACTTCGCAACCAGTTCGCATCACTCTGCAACCGGTTCGCATCACTCCGCAACCGGTTCGCACCACTACGCAAGCGGTTCGCACCACCCCGCAACCAGTTCACACCGCTCCGCAACCAGTTCGCACTACTCCGCAACCGGTTCACACCACTCCGCAACCTGTTTGCATCACTCCACAACCAGTTTGCAGCACTGCGCAACCAGTTCGCAGCACTTCGCAACCAGTTCGCATCACTCTGCAACCGGTTCGCATCACTCCGCAACCGGTTCGCACCACTACGCAAGCGGTTCGCACCACCCCGCAACCAGTTCACACCGCTCCGCAACCAGTTCGCACTACTCCGCAACCGGTTCACACCACTCCGCAACCTGTTTGCATCACTCCACAACCAGTTTGCAGCACTGCGCAACCAGTTCGCAGCACTTCGCAACCAGTTCGCATCACTCTGCAACCGGTTCGCATCACTCCGCAACCGGTTCGCACCACTACGCAAGCGGTTCGCACCACCCCGCAACCAGTTCACACCGCTCCGCAACCAGTTCGCACTACTCCGCAACCGGTTCACACCACTCCGCAACCTGTTTGCATCACTCCACAACCAGTTTGCAGCACTGCGCAACCAGTTCGCAGCACTTCGCAACCAGTTCGCATCACTCTGCAACCGGTTCGCATCACTCCGCAACCGGTTCGCACCACTACGCAAGCGGTTCGCACCACCCCGCAACCAGTTCACACCGCTCCGCAACCAGTTCGCACTACTCCGCAACCGGTTCACACCACTCCGCAACCTGTTTGCATCACTCCACAACCAGTTTGCAGCACTGCGCAACCAGTTCGCAGCACTTCGCAACCAGTTCGCATCACTCTGCAACCGGTTCGCATCACTCCGCAACCGGTTCGCACCACTACGCAAGCGGTTCGCACCACCCCGCAACCAGTTCACACCGCTCCGCAACCAGTTCGCACTACTCCGCAACCGGTTCACACCACTCCGCAACCTGTTTGCATCACTCCACAACCAGTTTGCAGCACTGCGCAACCAGTTCGCAGCACTTCGCAACCAGTTCGCATCACTCTGCAACCGGTTCGCATCACTCCGCAACCGGTTCGCACCACTACGCAAGCGGTTCGCACCACCCCGCAACCAGTTCACACCGCTCCGCAACCAGTTCACACTACTCGGCAACCAGTTCACACTACTCGGCAACCAGTTCGCACCACTCTACAACCAGTTCGTACCACTCCGCAACCAGTTTGCACCACTCCGCAACCAGTTTTCACCACTTTGCAACCAGTTCGCACCACTCCGCAGCCCGTTCACACCACTCCGCAACCAGTTCGCATCACTCTGCAACCGGTTCGCATCACTCCGCAACCAGTTTTCACCACTCCGCAGCCAGTTCGCACCACTCCGTGACCAGTTTGCACCACTTCACAACTAGTTCGCACAACTCCGCAACCAGTTTGCACCAATCCGCAACCAGTTTGCACCACTCTGCAACCAGTTCGCACCACTCCCCAACCAGTTCGCACCACTCCGCGACCAGTTTGCACAACTCTGCAACTAGTTCGTACCACTCCGCAACCAGTTTGCACCAGTCCGCAACCAGTTTGCACCACTCCGCAACCAGTTCGCACCACTCCGCGACCAGTTTGCACAACTCTGCAACTAGTTCGTACCACTCCGCAACCAGTTTGCACCAGTCCGCAACCAGTTTGCACCACTCCGCAACCAGTTTGCACCACTCCTTAACCAGTTTCCACAACTCTAAAACCAGATCGCACCTCTCCGCAACCAGTTCCCACCACTACACAATTAGTTCACACCACTCCGCAACCAGTTCGCACTTCTCCTCAACCAGTTTGCACCACTCCGCAACCAGTTCGCACCACTCTGCAACCGGTTCGCACCACTCTGCAACCCATTCGCACCACCCCGCAACCAGCTCACACCACTCCGCAAACAGTTCGCACCACTCTGCAACCAGTTCGCAACACTCTGCAACCAGTACCCACCACTCTGCAACCAGTTGCACCACTCCGCAACCAGTTCGCACCACTCCGCAACCAGCTCGCACCACTCTGCAACCAGTTTGCACCACTCCGCAACTAGTTCGCACCACTCCGCAACCAGCTCGCACCACTCTGCAACCAGTTTGCACCACTCCGCAACTAGTTCGCACCACTCCGCAACCAGCTCGCACCACTCTGCAACCAGTTTGCACCACTCCGCAACTAGTTCGCACCACTCCGCAACCAGCTCGCACCACTCTGCAACCAGTTTGCACCACTCCGCAACTAGTTCGCACCACTCCGCAACCAGCTCGCACCACTCTGCAACCAGTTTGCACCACTCCGCAACTAGTTCGCACCACTCCGCAACCAGCTCGCACCACTCTGCAACCAGTTTGCACCACTCCGCAACTAGTTCGCACCACTCCGCAACCAGCTCGCACCACTCTGCAACCAGTTTGCACCACTCCGCAACTAGTTCGCACCACTCCGCAACCAGCTCGCACCACTCTGCAACCAGTTTGCACCACTCCGCAACTAGTTCGCACCACTCCGCAACCAGCTCGCACCACTCTGCAACCAGTTTGCACCACTCCGCAACTAGTTCGCACCACTCCGCAACCAGCTCGCACCACTCTGCAACCAGTTTGCACCACTCCGCAACTAGTTCGCACCACTCCGCAACCAGCTCGCACCACTCTGCAACCAGTTTGCACCACTCCGCAACTAGTTCGCACCACTCCGCAACCAGCTCGCACCACTCTGCAACCAGTTTGCACCACTCCGCAACTAGTTCGCACCACTCCGCAACCAGCTCGCACCACTCTGCAACCAGTTTGCACCACTCCGCAACTAGTTCGCACCACTCCGCAACCAGCTCGCACCACTCTGCAACCAGTTTGCACCACTCCGCAACTAGTTCGCACCACTCCGCAACCAGCTCGCACCACTCTGCAACCAGTTTGCACCACTCCGCAACTAGTTCGCACCACTCCGCAACCAGCTCGCACCACTCTGCAACCAGTTTGCACCACTCCGCAACTAGTTCGCACCACTCCGCAACCAGCTCGCACCACTCTGCAACCAGTTTGCACCACTCCGCAACTAGTTCGCACCACTCCGCAACCAGCTCGCACCACTCTGCAACCAGTTTGCACCACTCCGCAACTAGTTCGCACCACTCCGCAACCAGCTCGCACCACTCTGCAACCAGTTTGCACCACTCCGCAACTAGTTCGCACCACTCCGCAACCAGCTCGCACCACTCTGCAACCAGTTTGCACCACTCCGCAACTAGTTCGCACCACTCCGCAACCAGCTCGCACCACTCTGCAACCAGTTTGCACCACTCCGCAACTAGTTCGCACCACTCCGCAACCAGCTCGCACCACTCTGCAACCAGTTTGCACCACTCCGCAACTAGTTCGCACCACTCCGCAACCAGCTCGCACCACTCTGCAACCAGTTTGCACCACTCCGCAACTAGTTCGCACCACTCCGCAACCAGCTCGCACCACTCTGCAACCAGTTTGCACCACTCCGCAACTAGTTCGCACCACTCCGCAACCAGCTCGCACCACTCTGCAACCAGTTTGCACCACTCCGCAACTAGTTCGCACCACTCCGCAACCAGCTCGCACCACTCTGCAACCAGTTTGCACCACTCCGCAACTAGTTCGCACCACTCCGCAACCAGCTCGCACCACTCTGCAACCAGTTTGCACCACTCCGCAACTAGTTCGCACCACTCCGCAACCAGCTCGCACCACTCTGCAACCAGTTTGCACCACTCCGCAACTAGTTCGCACCACTCCGCAACCAGCTCGCACCACTCTGCAACCAGTTTGCACCACTCCGCAACTAGTTCGCACCACTCCGCAACCAGCTCGCACCACTCTGCAACCAGTTTGCACCACTCCGCAACTAGTTCGCACCACTCCGCAACCAGCTCGCACCACTCTGCAACCAGTTTGCACCACTCCGCAACTAGTTCGCACCACTCCGCAACCAGCTCGCACCACTCTGCAACCAGTTTGCACCACTCCGCAACTAGTTCGCACCACTCCGCAACCAGCTCGCACCACTCTGCAACCAGTTTGCACCACTCCGCAACTAGTTCGCACCACTCCGCAACCAGCTCGCACCACTCTGCAACCAGTTTGCACCACTCCGCAACTAGTTCGCACCACTCCGCAACCAGCTCGCACCACTCTGCAACCAGTTTGCACCACTCCGCAACTAGTTCGCACCACTCCGCAACCAGCTCGCACCACTCTGCAACCAGTTTGCACCACTCCGCAACTAGTTCGCACCACTCCGCAACCAGCTCGCACCACTCTGCAACCAGTTTGCACCACTCCGCAACTAGTTCGCACCACTCCGCAACCAGCTCGCACCACTCTGCAACCAGTTTGCACCACTCCGCAACTAGTTCGCACCACTCCGCAACCAGCTCGCACCACTCTGCAACCAGTTTGCACCACTCCGCAACTAGTTCGCACCACTCCGCAACCAGCTCGCACCACTCTGCAACCAGTTTGCACCACTCCGCAACTAGTTCGCACCACTCCGCAACCAGCTCGCACCACTCTGCAACCAGTTTGCACCACTCCGCAACTAGTTCGCACCACTCCGCAACCAGCTCGCACCACTCTGCAACCAGTTTGCACCACTCCGCAACCAGGTCGTACCACTCCGCAACCAGTTCGCACCCCTCCGCAACCAGTTCGCACCACTACGCAACCAGTTCGCACCACTCTGCAACCAGCTCGTACCACTGCGCAACCAGTTCGCACCACACCGCAACCAGTTCCCACCACTCCGCAACCAGTTTGCACCACTCCGCAACCAGTTCACACCACTCCGCAACCTGTTCACACCACTGCGAAACCAGTTCGCATCACTCTGCAACCAGTTCACACCACTCCGGAACCAGTTTGCACCACTCCACAACCAGTTCGCACCACTCTACAACCAGTTCGCACCACTCCGCAACAAGTTCGCACCAAACCACAACAAGTTCACACCACTCCACAACCAGTTCGCACCACTCCGCAATCAGTTCGCACCACTCCGCAACCTGTTCGAACCACTCCGCAACCAGCCCGCACCATTCCGCAACCAGAATGCACCACTCCGCAATCAGTTTGTACCACTACGCAACAAGTTTGCATCACTCCGAAACCGGTTCACACCACTCCGCAGCCAGATCGCACCACTCCGCAACCAGTGCGCACCACTCTGGAACCAGTTTGCACCACTCCGCAACCAGGTCGTACCACTCCGCAACCAGTTCGCACCACTCTGCAACCTGTTCACACCAATCCGAAACCAGTTCGCACCACTCCACAACCAGTTTGCACTACTCCGCAACCAGTTGCACCACACCGCAACCAGTTCGCACCACTCTGCAACAAGCTTGCACCACTGCGCAACCAGTTCGCACCACTCCGCAACCAGTCGCACCACACCGCAACCAGTTCGCACCACTCTGCAACAAGCTTGCACCACTGCGCAACCAGTTCGCACCAAAACGCAACCAGTTACCACTCCACAACCAGTTCGCACCACTCTGCAACCAATTCGCACCTCTCCGCACAACTGCGCAACCAGTTGGCAGCACTCCGTAACCAGTTGACACTACTCCGCAACCGGTTTGCACCACTCCGCATACAGTTCACACCACTCCACAACCTGTTCTCACCACTCCCAAACCAGTTCGCACCACTCCGCAACCAGTTCGCACCACTCTGCAACCAGTTCGCACCACTCCGCAACCAGCTTGCACCACTCCGCAACCAGTTCGCACCACTCCGCAACCAGTTCGCACCACTCCGCAACCAGTTCGCACCACTCCGCAACCAGTTCGCACCACTCCGCAACCAGTTGGCACCACTCCGCAACCAGTTCGCACCACACCGCAACCAGTTCCCATTACTCCGCAACCAGTTTGCACCACTCCGCAACCAGTTCGGACCACTCTGCAACCAGCTCGTACCACTGCGCAACCAGTTCGCACCACACCGCAACCAGTTCCCATTACTCCGCAACCAGTTTGCACCACTCCGCAACCAGTTCGGACCACTCTGCAACCAGCTCGTACCACTGCGCAACCAGTTCGCACCACACCGCAACCAGTTCCCATTACTCCGCAACCAGTTTGCACCACTCCGCAACCAGTTCGGACCACTCTGCAACCAGCTCGTACCACTGCGCAACCAGTTCGCACCACACCGCAACCAGTTCCCATTACTCCGCAACCAGTTTGCACCACTCCGCAACCAGTTCGGACCACTCTGCAACCAGCTCGTACCACTGCGCAACCAGTTCGCACCACACCGCAACCAGTTCCCATTACTCCGCAACCAGTTTGCACCACTCCGCAACCAGTTCGGACCACTCTGCAACCAGCTCGTACCACTGCGCAACCAGTTCGCACCACACCGCAACCAGTTCCCATTACTCCGCAACCAGTTTGCACCACTCCGCAACCAGTTCGGACCACTCTGCAACCAGCTCGTACCACTGCGCAACCAGTTCGCACCACACCGCAACCAGTTCCCATTACTCCGCAACCAGTTTGCACCACTCCGCAACCAGTTCGGACCACTCTGCAACCAGCTCGTACCACTGCGCAACCAGTTCGCACCACACCGCAACCAGTTCCCATTACTCCGCAACCAGTTTGCACCACTCCGCAACCAGTTCGGACCACTCTGCAACCAGCTCGTACCACTGCGCAACCAGTTCGCACCACACCGCAACCAGTTCCCATTACTCCGCAACCAGTTTGCACCACTCCGCAACCAGTTCGGACCACTCTGCAACCAGCTCGTACCACTGCGCAACCAGTTCGCACCACACCGCAACCAGTTCCCATTACTCCGCAACCAGTTTGCACCACTCCGCAACCAGTTCGGACCACTCTGCAACCAGCTCGTACCACTGCGCAACCAGTTCGCACCACACCGCAACCAGTTCCCATTACTCCGCAACCAGTTTGCACCACTCCGCAACCAGTTCGGACCACTCTGCAACCAGCTCGTACCACTGCGCAACCAGTTCGCACCACACCGCAACCAGTTCCCATTACTCCGCAACCAGTTTGCACCACTCCGCAACCAGTTCGGACCACTCTGCAACCAGCTCGTACCACTGCGCAACCAGTTCGCACCACACCGCAACCAGTTCCCATTACTCCGCAACCAGTTTGCACCACTCCGCAACCAGTTCGGACCACTCTGCAACCAGCTCGTACCACTGCGCAACCAGTTCGCACCACACCGCAACCAGTTCCCATTACTCCGCAACCAGTTTGCACCACTCCGCAACCAGTTCGGACCACTCTGCAACCAGCTCGTACCACTGCGCAACCAGTTCGCACCACACCGCAACCAGTTCCCATTACTCCGCAACCAGTTTGCACCACTCCGCAACCAGTTCGGACCACTCTGCAACCAGCTCGTACCACTGCGCAACCAGTTCGCACCACACCGCAACCAGTTCCCATTACTCCGCAACCAGTTTGCACCACTCCGCAACCAGTTCGGACCACTCTGCAACCAGCTCGTACCACTGCGCAACCAGTTCGCACCACACCGCAACCAGTTCCCATTACTCCGCAACCAGTTTGCACCACTCCGCAACCAGTTGGCACCACTCCGCAACCAGTTCACACGACTCCGCAACCAGTTCGCACCACTCTGCAACCTGTTCGCACCACCCCAAAACCAGTTCGCACCACTCCACAACCAGTTCGCACCACTCCGCAACCAGTTCGCACCACTCCGCAACCAGTTCGCACCACTCTGCAACCAGCTCGTACCACTGCGCAACCAGTTCGCACCACACCGCAACCAGTTCCCATTACTCCGCAACCAGTTTGCACCACTCCGCAACCAGTTCACACCACTCCGCAACCTGTTCACACCACTGCGAAACCAGTTCGCACCACTCCGCAACCAGTTCACACCACTCCGCAACCAGTTTGCACCACTCCACAACCAGTTCGCACCACTCTACAACCAGTTCGCACCACTCCGCAACAAGTTTGCACCACTCCACAACAAGTTCACACCACTCCACAACCAGTTCGCACCACTCCGCAATCAGTTCGCACCACTCCGCAACCTGTTCGAACAACTCCGCAACCAGCCCGCACCATTCCGCAACCAGAATGCACCACTCCGCAATCAGTTTGTACCACTACGCAACAATTTTGCATCACTCCGAAACCGGTTCACACCACTCCGCAGCCAGATCGCACCACACCGCAACCAGTGCACACCACTCTGCAACCAGTTTGCACCACTCCGCAAGCAGGTCGCACCACCCGCAACCAGTTCGCACCACTCTGCAACCTGTTCACACCACTCCGAAACCAGTTCGCACCACTCCACAACCAGTTCGCACCACTCCGCAACCAGTTCGCACCACTCCGCAACCAGTTCGCACCACTATGCAACCAGCCCGCACCACTTCGCAACCAGTTCGCACAACACCGCAACTAGCTCGCACCACTCCGCAACCAGTTTGCACCACTCCGCAACCAGTTCACACCACTCCGCAACCTGTTCACACCACTCCGAAACCAGATCGCACCACTCCCCAATCATTTCGCAGCACTCGGTAACCAGTAAGCACCACTCCGCAACCTGTTCGCACCACTCCGCAACCTGTTCGCACCACTCCGCAAGCAGTTTGCGCCAATTCGCAACCAGTTCACACCACTCTGCAACCAGTTTGGACCACTCCGCAACCAGTTCCCACCACTCCGAAACCAGTTTGCACCAATGCGCAGCCAGTTCGTACCACTCCGCGACCAGATCGCACCACTCCGAAACCAGTTCGCACCACTCCGCAACCAGGATGCACCACTCTGCAACCTGTTTGCACCACTCCGCAACCAGTTCCCACCACTCCACAACAAGTTCGCACAACTCCGCAACCAGTTCGCACCACTCCGCATCCAGTTCACACCACTCCTCAACCAGTTCGCAGCACTCTGCAGCCAGCTCGCACCACTCTGCAACCAGTTCGCACCACTCCGCAACCAGTTCGCACCACTCCGCAACCAGTTCGCACCACTCCGCAACCAGTTCGCACCACTCCACAACCAGTTCGCACCACTCCGCAACCAGTTCGCACCACTCCGCAACCAGTTTGCACCACTCCGCAACCAGTTCGCACCACTCTGCAACCAGTTCGCACCACTCCGCAACCAGT
>SZWC01001200.1:0-14916 GCA_023375785.1 Penium margaritaceum | reverse complement strand
CTCCGCAACCAGTTCACACCACTCCGCAACCAGTTCCCACCACTCTGCAACCAGTTCACACCACTTCGCAACCAGTTCGCACCACTCCGCAGCCAGTTTGCACCACTCCACGACCAGTTTGCACGACTCCGCAACTAGTTGGCACCACTCCGCAACCAGTTTGCATCAATCCGCAACCAGTTTGCACCACTCCGCAACCAGTTTGCACCACTCCGTAACCAGTTCGCACCACTCTTCAACCAGTTCGTACAACTCCGATTAGTTCGCACTTCTCCCCAACCAGCTCGCACCACTCCGCAACCAGTTCGCACTTTTCCGCAACCAGTTTGCACCATTCCTCAACCAGTTTGCACCACTCGCAACCAGTTCGTACCACTCTGCAACTGGTTCGCACCACTCTTCAACCGGTTCGCACCACTCCTCAACCAGTTCGCACCACTCCGCAACCAGTACGCACCCGTCCGCAACCAGTTTGCAACACTCCGCAACCAGTTCGCACCACTCCGCAACCAGTTCGCACCACTCTGCAACCAGTTCGCATCACTCCGCAACCAGTTCGCACCACTCCGCAACCAGTTCGAACCACTCCACAACCTGTTTGCACCACTCCGCAACCAGGTCGCACCCCTCCGCAACCAGGTCGCACCCCTCCGCAACCAGGTCGCACCCCTCCGCAACCAGGTCGCACCCCTCCGCAACCAGGTCGCACCCCTCCGCAACCAGGTCGCACCCCTCCGCAACCAGGTCGCACCCCTCCGCAACCAGGTCGCACCCCTCCGCAACCAGGTCGCACCCCTCCGCAACCAGGTCGCACCCCTCCGCAACCAGGTCGCACCCCTCCGCAACCAGGTCGCACCCCTCCGCAACCAGGTCGCACCCCTCCGCAACCAGGTCGCACCCCTCCGCAACCAGGTCGCACCCCTCCGCAACCAGGTCGCACCCCTCCGCAACCAGGTCGCACCCCTCCGCAACCAGGTCGCACCCCTCCGCAACCAGGTCGCACCCCTCCGCAACCAGGTCGCACCCCTCCGCAACCAGGTCGCACCCCTCCGCAACCAGGTCGCACCCCTCCGCAACCAGGTCGCACCCCTCCGCAACCAGGTCGCACCCCTCCGCAACCAGGTCGCACCCCTCCGCAACCAGGTCGCACCCCTCCGCAACCAGGTCGCACCCCTCCGCAACCAGGTCGCACCCCTCCGCAACCAGGTCGCACCCCTCCGCAACCAGGTCGCACCCCTCCGCAACCAGGTCGCACCCCTCCGCAACCAGGTCGCACCCCTCCGCAACCAGGTCGCACCCCTCCGCAACCAGGTCGCACCCCTCCGCAACCAGGTCGCACCCCTCCGCAACCAGGTCGCACCCCTCCGCAACCAGGTCGCACCCCTCCGCAACCAGGTCGCACCCCTCCGCAACCAGGTCGCACCCCTCCGCAACCAGGTCGCACCCCTCCGCAACCAGGTCGCACCCCTCCGCAACCAGGTCGCACCCCTCCGCAACCAGGTCGCACCCCTCCGCAACCAGGTCGCACCCCTCCGCAACCAGGTCGCACCCCTCCGCAACCAGGTCGCACCCCTCCGCAACCAGGTCGCACCCCTCCGCAACCAGGTCGCACCCCTCCGCAACCAGGTCGCACCCCTCCGCAACCAGGTCGCACCCCTCCGCAACCAGGTCGCACCCCTCCGCAACCAGGTCGCACCCCTCCGCAACCAGGTCGCACCCCTCCGCAACCAGGTCGCACCCCTCCGCAACCAGGTCGCACCCCTCCGCAACCAGGTCGCACCCCTCCGCAACCAGGTCGCACCCCTCCGCAACCAGGTCGCACCCCTCCGCAACCAGGTCGCACCCCTCCGCAACCAGGTCGCACCCCTCCGCAACCAGGTCGCACCCCTCCGCAACCAGGTCGCACCCCTCCGCAACCAGGTCGCACCCCTCCGCAACCAGGTCGCACCCCTCCGCAACCAGGTCGCACCCCTCCGCAACCAGGTCGCACCCCTCCGCAACCAGGTCGCACCCCTCCGCAACCAGGTCGCACCCCTCCGCAACCAGGTCGCACCCCTCCGCAACCAGGTCGCACCCCTCCGCAACCAGGTCGCACCCCTCCGCAACCAGGTCGCACCCCTCCGCAACCAGGTCGCACCCCTCCGCAACCAGGTCGCACCCCTCCGCAACCAGGTCGCACCCCTCCGCAACCAGGTCGCACCCCTCCGCAACCAGGTCGCACCCCTCCGCAACCAGGTCGCACCCCTCCGCAACCAGGTCGCACCCCTCCGCAACCAGGTCGCACCCCTCCGCAACCAGGTCGCACCCCTCCGCAACCAGGTCGCACCCCTCCGCAACCAGGTCGCACCCCTCCGCAACCAGGTCGCACCCCTCCGCAACCAGGTCGCACCCCTCCGCAACCAGGTCGCACCCCTCCGCAACCAGGTCGCACCCCTCCGCAACCAGGTCGCACCCCTCCGCAACCAGGTCGCACCCCTCCGCAACCAGGTCGCACCCCTCCGCAACCAGGTCGCACCCCTCCGCAACCAGGTCGCACCCCTCCGCAACCAGGTCGCACCCCTCCGCAACCAGGTCGCACCCCTCCGCAACCAGGTCGCACCCCTCCGCAACCAGGTCGCACCCCTCCGCAACCAGGTCGCACCCCTCCGCAACCAGGTCGCACCCCTCCGCAACCAGGTCGCACCCCTCCGCAACCAGGTCGCACCCCTCCGCAACCAGGTCGCACCCCTCCGCAACCAGGTCGCACCCCTCCGCAACCAGGTCGCACCCCTCCGCAACCAGGTCGCACCCCTCCGCAACCAGGTCGCACCCCTCCGCAACCAGGTCGCACCCCTCCGCAACCAGGTCGCACCCCTCCGCAACCAGGTCGCACCCCTCCGCAACCAGGTCGCACCCCTCCGCAACCAGGTCGCACCCCTCCGCAACCAGGTCGCACCCCTCCGCAACCAGGTCGCACCCCTCCGCAACCAGGTCGCACCCCTCCGCAACCAGGTCGCACCCCTCCGCAACCAGGTCGCACCCCTCCGCAACCAGGTCGCACCCCTCCGCAACCAGGTCGCACCCCTCCGCAACCAGGTCGCACCCCTCCGCAACCAGGTCGCACCCCTCCGCAACCAGGTCGCACCCCTCCGCAACCAGGTCGCACCCCTCCGCAACCAGGTCGCACCCCTCCGCAACCAGGTCGCACCCCTCCGCAACCAGGTCGCACCCCTCCGCAACCAGGTCGCACCCCTCCGCAACCAGGTCGCACCCCTCCGCAACCAGGTCGCACCCCTCCGCAACCAGGTCGCACCCCTCCGCAACCAGGTCGCACCCCTCCGCAACCAGGTCGCACCCCTCCGCAACCAGGTCGCACCCCTCCGCAACCAGGTCGCACCCCTCCGCAACCAGGTCGCACCCCTCCGCAACCAGGTCGCACCCCTCCGCAACCAGGTCGCACCCCTCCGCAACCAGGTCGCACCCCTCCGCAACCAGGTCGCACCCCTCCGCAACCAGGTCGCACCCCTCCGCAACCAGGTCGCACCCCTCCGCAACCAGGTCGCACCCCTCCGCAACCAGGTCGCACCCCTCCGCAACCAGGTCGCACCCCTCCGCAACCAGGTCGCACCCCTCCGCAACCAGGTCGCACCCCTCCGCAACCAGGTCGCACCCCTCCGCAACCAGGTCGCACCCCTCCGCAACCAGGTCGCACCCCTCCGCAACCAGGTCGCACCCCTCCGCAACCAGGTCGCACCCCTCCGCAACCAGGTCGCACCCCTCCGCAACCAGGTCGCACCCCTCCGCAACCAGGTCGCACCCCTCCGCAACCAGGTCGCACCCCTCCGCAACCAGGTCGCACCCCTCCGCAACCAGGTCGCACCCCTCCGCAACCAGGTCGCACCCCTCCGCAACCAGGTCGCACCCCTCCGCAACCAGGTCGCACCCCTCCGCAACCAGGTCGCACCCCTCCGCAACCAGGTCGCACCCCTCCGCAACCAGGTCGCACCCCTCCGCAACCAGGTCGCACCCCTCCGCAACCAGGTCGCACCCCTCCGCAACCAGGTCGCACCCCTCCGCAACCAGGTCGCACCCCTCCGCAACCAGGTCGCACCCCTCCGCAACCAGGTCGCACCCCTCCGCAACCAGGTCGCACCCCTCCGCAACCAGGTCGCACCCCTCCGCAACCAGGTCGCACCCCTCCGCAACCAGGTCGCACCACTCCGCACCCAGTTTGCACAGCTCCGCAACCAGTGCGCACCACTCTGCAACCAATTCGCCCCACTCTACAACCAGTTCGCACCACTCCGCAACCAGTTCGCACCACTCCGCAACCAGTTCGCACCACTCTACAACCAGTTCGCACCACTCTGCAACGAGTTCGCACCACTCCGCTATCCGTTCGCACCACTCCGCAACCAGTTCGCACCTCTCCGCAACCAGTTCCCACCTCTCCTCAACCAGTTCGCACCACGTTGCAACCAGATCGCACCACTCCGCAACCAGTTCGCACCTCTCTGCAACCAGTTCGCACCACTCTGCAACTAGTTCACACCACTCCGCAACCAGTTCGCACCACTTTGCAATCAGTTCGCACCACTACACAACCAGTTTGCACCACTCCGCAACCAGTTCCCACGACTCCGCAACCAATTCGCACCACTCTGCAACCAGTTCACTCCACTCTACAACCAGTTCGCACAACTCCGCAACCAGTTCGCACCACGTCCAGCCAGTTCGCACCATTCTGCAGCCAGTTCGTACCACTCCGCAACCAGTTTGCACCACTCCACAACCAGTTTGCACCAATCCGCAACCAGTTCGCACCACTTCGCAACAAGTTTGCACCACTCCTAAACCATTTCACACCACTCCGCAACCAGTTTGCACCACTGCGCAACCAGTTTGCACCACTCTGAAACCCGTTCGCAGAACTCCGCAACCAGTTCGCAACACTCTGCAACCAGCTTCGACCACTCGGCAACCAGTTCGCAACACTCCACAACCAGTTTACACCACACCGCAATTAGTTGGCACCACTCTCAACCAGTTTGCATCACTCCGCAACCAGTTCGCGCCACTCCACAACCCTTTTGCACCACACCGCAACCAGTTCGCACCACTCCGCAACCAGTTCGCACCACTCCGCAACCAGTTCGTACCACTCTGCAATAAGGGTGCACACCGGGCCGGATTCCCGAATCTCAGGATGGACCCGGATCCGCGGATCCGAATCCAACCTTGGACCCGGATTTGCGAATCCGGGTCCGGATTTGCGAATCCTCGTGGATTTGCGAATCCTTTCACGGGTCTGTGCAGCAGACTCTTAGAGTTATAAAGAAAAAGACAGTGGTCTGGATCAACCCTTGTCGCCGCACACACATAATAATTCATGCGATGGTGAGAGCTTGTCCTTGTCAATGCGTCAACAGCAGGACCTCAGCAGTTCAAACTTGGCTTTCCAAGTGCTGACAAACCACAGGCTCGGTGACAAGCCTGATGTGGTAGCCGTAGATTGCCCACCAAGGCAACTAGTGGTTTGTGAGCCTGTTCAGACACGCGCCAAGCTTGTCTGTCAGTGATGAGTTTGACGTGGCTCACTGTCCACAACAAGCCAATAGACATGCATGCGACAACCCTACCAAGAAGTGTTATCTCATGCAAGGAGTTGGCCTTAACTCCTTGCTGTTTTTTCTAAGTTGCCACCCTCCCCTCACCCCCTCTCCCTCCCCTCGTCCATTCCTCAAAGACTTGCAGAAGAGCTTTGCGAATCTTTGACGAATCCATTTTCATGGATTCGGATTCGCGAATCCGGATCTCGGATCCGGATTTGCGAATCCGATTTGGGAATCCAAGATTTGGTGTGCACCCTTACTCTGCAACCAGTTCACACCACTCTGCAACCAGTTCGCACCTCTCCGCAACCAGTTCGCACCACTCCGCAACACGTTCGCACCACTCCGCAACCAGTTCACATCACTCCGCAACCAGTTCACACCACTCGGCATCCAGTTCCCACCATTCCGCAACCAGTTCGCACCACTCCGCAACCAGTTCGCACCACTCTGCAATCCGTTCGCAGAACTCCGCAACCAGTTCGCAACACTCTGCAACCAGCTTCGACCACTCGGCAACCAGTTCGCAACACTCCACAACCAGTGTACACCAGACCGCAACCAGTTCGCACCACTCCAGAACCCATCTGCACCACACCGCAACCAGTTCCCACCACTCTGCAACCAGTTCGCACCACTCCGCAACCAGTTCGCACCACCCCGCAACCAGTTCGCACCACTCCGCAACCAGTTTGCACCACTCTGCAACCAGTTCGCACCACTCCGCAACCAGTTCGCACCACCCCGCAACCAGTTCGCACCACTGTGCAACCAGTTCGCACAACTCCGCAACCCGTTCGCACCACTCTGCAACCAGTTTGCACCACTCCGCAACCATCTCACACCACTCCGAAACCAGTTCGCACCACTCCCAAACCAGTTCGCACCACACCGCAACCAGTTTGCACCAGTCCGCAACCAATTTGTACCACTCCGCAACCAGTTTGCACTACTCCACAACCAGTTCGCACCACTCCGCAACCGATTCACACTACTCCACAACCAGCTCCCACCACTCTGCAACCAGTTCACAACCCTCCTCAACTGGTTCGCACCACTCCACAACCAGTTCTTACCACTCCGCAACGTGTTCGCACAACTCCGCAACCAGTTCCCACCACTTCGCAACCAACACGCACCCGTCCGCAGCCAGTCCGCACCACTCCGCAACAAGTTCACACCACTCCTCAACCAGTTCAAACCACTCCGCAACCAGTTCGCACCACTCTGCAACCAGTTTGCACCACTCTGCAACTGGTTGACACCACTCTGCAACCAGTTCGCACCACTCTGCAACCAGTTGGCACCACTCCAGAACCAGTTCCTACCAATCCGCAACCAGTTCGCACCACTCCGCAACCAGTTCGCACCACTCTGCAACCAGTTGGCACCACTCCAGAACCAGTTCCTACCAATCCGCAACCAGTTCGCACCACTCCGCAACCAGTTCGCAACATTCCGCAACCAGTTCACACCACTTCGCAACCAGTTCGCACCACTCCGCAACCAGTCCGCACCACTCTGCAACCAGTTCCCACCACTCCGCAACCAATTCGAACCACACCACAACCAGTTCGCACCACTCTGCAACCAGTTTGTACCACTCTGCAACTGGTTCGCACCACTCCGCAACCAGTTTGCTCCACTCCGCAACCAGTTTGCACAACTTCGTAAACTGTGCACACCACTCCGCAACCAGTTCGCACCAGTCCGCAACCAGTTCGCACCACTCCGCATCCAGTTCGCACCACTCCGCAACCAGCTTGCACCACGCCGCAACCAGTTTGCACCACTCGGCAACCAGCTTGCACCACGCCGCAACCAGTTTGCACCACTCGGCAACCAGCTTGCACCACGCCGCAACCAGTTTGCACCACTCGGCAACCAGCTTGCACCACGCCGCAACCAGTTTGCACCACTCCGCGACCAGTTCGCACCACTCTGCAACCAGTTCCCACCACTCAGCAACCAGTCTGCACCACTCCGCAACCAGTTCCCACCACTCCGCAACCAGTTCGCACCACTCCGCAACAAGTTCACACCACTCTGCAACCAGTTTGCACTACTCCGCAACCAGTTCACATCACACCAGAACCAGTTGGCACCACTCCGAAACCAGTTCGCACCACACCAAAACTAGTTCACACCACTCCGCAACCAGTTTGCACCACTCCGCAACCAGTTCGAACCACTCCGCAACCAGTTTGAACCACTCCGCACACCTCGCACCACTCCGCAACCAGTTTGCACCACTCCACAACCAGCTTGCACCACTCCGCAACCAGTTTGCACCACTCCACGACCCTTTTGCAGCACTCTGGAACCAGTTCGCACCACTCCGCAACCAGTTCGTACCACTCCGCAACCAGTTTGCACCACTCCACGACCCTTTTGCAGCACTCTGGAACCAGTTCGCACCACTCCGCAACCAGTTCGTACCACTCCGCAACCAGTTTGCACCACTCCACGACCCTTTTGCAGCACTCTGGAACCAGTTCGCACCACTCCGCAACCAGTTCGTACCACTCCGCAACCAGTTTGCACCACTCCACGACCCTTTTGCAGCACTCTGGAACCAGTTCGCACCACTCCGCAACCAGTTCGTACCACTCCGCAACCAGTTTGCACCACTCCACGACCCTTTTGCAGCACTCTGGAACCAGTTCGCACCACTCCGCAACCAGTTCGTACCACTCCGCAACCAGTTTGCACCACTCCACGACCCTTTTGCAGCACTCTGGAACCAGTTCGCACCACTCCGCAACCAGTTCGTACCACTCCGCAACCAGTTTGCACCACTCCACGACCCTTTTGCAGCACTCTGGAACCAGTTCGCACCACTCCGCAACCAGTTCGTACCACTCCGCAACCAGTTCACACCACTCTGCAACCAGTTCGCACCTCTCCGCAACCAGTTCGCACCACTCTGCAACAAGTTCGCACAACTCTGCAACCAGTTCGCACCACTCCGCATCCAGTTCGCACCAGTCCCCAACCAGTTCGCACCACTCCGCAACCAGTTTGCACCACTCCTCGACAAGTTCGCACCACTCAGCAACCAGTTCCCACTACTCTGCAACCAGTTCGCACCACTCTACAACCAGTTCGCACCACTCCGCAACCAATTTGCACACCTCCGCAACCAGTTCGCACAACTACGCAACCAGTTCGCACAACTCCGCAACTAGCCGCACTATTCCGCAACTAGTCCGCACCACTCTGCAACCAGTTCGCACCACTCCTCAACCGCTTTGCACCACTACGCAACCAGTTCGCACCACTCTGCAACCAGTTCGCACCACTCTTCTACCGGTTTGCACCACACCGCAACAAGATTGCACCACTCCACAAGCAGTTCGCACCACTCCGCAACCAGTTTGCACCACTCCGCAACCCGTTGGCACCACTGCGCAACCAGTTGGCACCACTTCGCAACCAGTTTGCACCACTCTGCAACCAGTTCCCACCTCTCCGCAACCGTTTCGCACCACTCCGCAACCAGTTTACACCACTCCGCAACAAGTTCGCTCCACTTCCCAACGCGTTTGCACCACTCCGCAACCAGTTTGCACCAGTCCGCAACGAGTTCGCACCACTCCGCAACCCGTTCGCACCACTCCTCAACCAGTTCCCACCACTCCGCAACCAGTTCGCACCACTCTGCAACCAGTTCGCACCACTCTGCTACCGCTTCGCACCTCTCCGCAACCCGTTCGCACCACTCCGCAACCAGTTCGCACCACTCTGCAACGAGTTCGCACCACTCCGCAACCAGTTCGCACCACGTCCAGCCAGTTTGCACCAATCTGCAGCCGGTTCGTACCACTCCGCAACCAGTTCGCCCCACTCCACAACCAGTTTGCACCACTCCGCAACCAGTTTGCACCACTCCGCAACCAGTTCGCACCACTCCGCAACCAGGTCGCGCCACTCTGCAACCAATTCGCACCACTCGGGAACCAGCAGGCACCACGCTGCAACCAGTTCGCAACACTCCGCGACCAGTTCGCACCACTCCACAACCAGTTTGCACCACACCGCAACCAGTTCGCACCACTCCGCAACCAGTTGGCACCACTCCGCAACCAGTCTGCACCACTCCGCAACCAGTTCGCACCACTCTGCAACGAGTTCGCACCACTCCGCAACCAGTTCGCACCACGTCCAGCCAGTTTGCACCAATCTGCAGCCGGTTCGTACCACTCCGCAACCAGTTCGCCCCACTCCACAACCAGTTTGCACCACTCCGCAACCAGTTTGCACCACTCCGCAACCAGTTCGCACCACTCCGCAACCAGGTCGCGCCACTCTGCAACCAATTCGCACCACTCGGGAACCAGCAGGCACCACGCTGCAACCAGTTCGCAACACTCCGCGACCAGTTCGCACCACTCCACAACCAGTTTGCACCACACCGCAACCAGTTCGCACCACTCCGCAACCAGTTGGCACCACTCCGCAACCAGTCTGCACCACTCCGCAACCAGTTCGCACCACTCTGCAACGAGTTCGCACCACTCCGCAACCAGTTCGCACCACGTCCAGCCAGTTTGCACCAATCTGCAGCCGGTTCGTACCACTCCGCAACCAGTTCGCCCCACTCCACAACCAGTTTGCACCACTCCGCAACCAGTTTGCACCACTCCGCAACCAGTTCGCACCACTCCGCAACCAGGTCGCGCCACTCTGCAACCAATTCGCACCACTCGGGAACCAGCAGGCACCACGCTGCAACCAGTTCGCAACACTCCGCGACCAGTTCGCACCACTCCACAACCAGTTTGCACCACACCGCAACCAGTTCGCACCACTCCGCAACCAGTTGGCACCACTCCGCAACCAGTCTGCACCACTCCGCAACCAGTTCGCACCACTCTGCAACGAGTTCGCACCACTCCGCAACCAGTTCGCACCACGTCCAGCCAGTTTGCACCAATCTGCAGCCGGTTCGTACCACTCCGCAACCAGTTCGCCCCACTCCACAACCAGTTTGCACCACTCCGCAACCAGTTTGCACCACTCCGCAACCAGTTCGCACCACTCCGCAACCAGGTCGCGCCACTCTGCAACCAATTCGCACCACTCGGGAACCAGCAGGCACCACGCTGCAACCAGTTCGCAACACTCCGCGACCAGTTCGCACCACTCCACAACCAGTTTGCACCACACCGCAACCAGTTCGCACCACTCCGCAACCAGTTCGCACCACTCTGCAACCAGTTCGCACCACTGTGCAACCCGTTCGCAGAACTCCGCAACCAGTTCGCAACACTCTGCAAGCAGCTTCGACCACTCGGCAACCAGTTCGCAACACTCCACAACCAGTGTACACCACACCGCAATCAGTTCGCACCACTCTCAACCAGTTTGCATCACTCCGCAACCAGTTCGCATCACTCCACAACCCTTTTGCACCACACCGCAACCAGTTCGCACCACTCCGCAACCAGTTCGCACCACTCCGCAACCAGTTCGTACCACTCCGCAACCAGTTCACACCACTCTGCAACCAGTTCACACCTCTCAGCAACCAGTTCGCACCACTCCGCAACACGTTTGAACCACTCCGCAACCAGTTCACATCACTCCGCAACCAGTTCACACCACTCGGCAACCAGTTTGCACCATTCCGCAACCAGTTCCCACCACTCCACAACTAGTTCGCACCACTCCACAACCAGTTTGCACCACACCGCAATAAGTTTGCACCACTCTGCAACCAGTTCGCATCACTTCGCAACCAGTTCGCACCACTCCGCAACCAGTTCGCACCACTCCGCATCCAGTCCGCACCACTCCGTAACCAGTTCGCACCACTCCGCAACCAGTTCGCACGAATCAGCAACCAACTTACACCACTCCCCAACCAGTTCGCACCCCTCCGCAACCAGTTCGCATCATTCCGCAACCAGTTCGCATCATTCCGCAACCAGTTCGCATCATTCCGCAACCAGTTCGCATCATTCCGCAACCAGTTCGCATCATTCCGCAACCAGTTCGCATCATTCCGCAACCAGTTCGCATCATTCCGCAACCAGTTCGCATCATTCCGCAACCAGTTCGCATCATTCCGCAACCAGTTCGCAACACGCCGCAACCAAGTCGCACCACTCCGCAACCGGTTTGCATCACTCCGAAACCAGTTCGCACCACTTTGCAACCAGTTTGCACCACCCCGCAACCAGTTCGGACCACTCTGCAACCAGTTCGCACAACTCCGCAACCAGTTCGCACCACTCCTCAACCAGTTTGCACCACTCCCAAACCCTTTCGCACCACTCCGCAACTACTTCGCACAAATCCTTAACCAGTTTGCACCACTCCTCAACCAGGTCGCACCACTCTGCAACCAATTCTCACCACTCCGCAGCCAGTTCGCACCATTCCGCAACCAGTTCGCACCACTCCGCAACCAGTTTGCACCACTTCGCAACCAGTTCCCACCATTCCGCAACCAGTTCGCACCACTCCGGAACCAGTTGGCACCACTCCGCAACTAGTTCCCACAACTCCCCAACCAGTTCGCACCACTTTGCAACCAGTTCCCACCTCTCCGCAACCAGTTCGCACCACTCCGCAACCAGTTTGCACCACTCCTCAACCAGTTCGCACCACTCCGCGACCAGTTTGCACCTCTCCGCATCCAGTTCGCACCACTCCGCAACCGGTTCGCACCACTCCGCAACCAGTTCGCACGACTCCGCAACCAGTTCGCACCACTCCGCAGCCAGTTCGCACCACTCCGCAACCAGTTCGCATCATTCCGCAACCAGTTCGCACCACTCCGCAACCCGTTCGCACCACTCCGCAACCAGTTTGCACCATTCCCCAACCAGTTCGCAGCACTCCGCAACCAGTTCGCACCACTCCGCGACCAGTTTGCACCTCTCCGCATCCAGTTCGCACCACTCCGCAACCGGTTCGCACCACTCCGCAACCAGTTCGCACGACTCCGCAACCAGTTCGCACCACTCCGCAGCCAGTTCGCACCACTCCGCAACCAGTTCGCATCATTCCGCAACCAGTTCGCACCACTCCGCAACCCGTTCGCACCACTCCGCAACCAGTTTGCACCATTCCCCAACCAGTTCGCAGCACTCCGCAACCAGTTCGCACCACTCCGCGACCAGTTTGCACCTCTCCGCATCCAGTTCGCACCACTCCGCAACCGGTTCGCACCACTCCGCAACCAGTTCGCACGACTCCGCAACCAGTTCGCACCACTCCGCAGCCAGTTCGCACCACTCCGCAACCAGTTCGCATCATTCCGCAACCAGTTCGCACCACTCCGGAACCAGTTTGCACAACTCCGCAACCAGTTCGCACCACTCCGCAACCAGTTCCCACCACTCCGCAACAAGTTCGCAGCACTCCGCAACCAGTTCGCACCACTCCGCAAGCAGTTTGCACCACTCTGCAACCAGTTCACACCACTCCGTAACCAGTTCGCACCCCTCCAAAACCAGTTCGCACCACTCCGCAAACCGTTCGCACCACTCTGCAAACCGTTCGCACCACTCCGCAACCAGTTTGCAGCACTCCACAACCAGTTCGCACCACTCTGAAACCAGTTCATACCACTCCACAACCAGTTCGCATCACTCTGCAACCAGTTCGACCCACTCCGCAACCAGTTCGCATCACTCCGCAACCAGTTTGCACCACTCCGCAACCAGTTCGCACCACTCCGCAACCAGTTCGCACCACCCGGCAACCACTTTGCACCACTCCGCAACCAGTTCGCACCACTTCGCAACCAGTTCGCACCACTCCGCAACCAGTTCGCACTACTCCGCACCCAGTTCGCACCACTCCGCAACCAGTTCGCACCACCCGGCAACCACTTTGCACCACTCCGCAACCAGTTCGCACCACTTCGCAACCAGTTCGCACCACTCCGCAACCAGTTCGCACTACTCCGCACCCAGTTCGCACCACTCCGCAACCAGTTCGCACCACCCGGCAACCACTTTGCACCACTCCGCAACCAGTTCGCACCACTTCGCAACCAGTTCGCACCACTCCGCAACCAGTTCGCACTACTCCGCACCCAGTTCGCACCACTCCGCAACCAGTTCGCACCACCCGGCAACCACTTTGCACCACTCCGCAACCAGTTCGCACCACTTCGCAACCAGTTCGCACCACTCCGCAACCAGTTCGCACTACTCCGCACCCAGTTCGCACCACTCCGCAACCAGTTCGCACCACCCGGCAACCACTTTGCACCACTCCGCAACCAGTTCGCACCACTTCGCAACCAGTTCGCACCACTCCGCAACCAGTTCGCACTACTCCGCACCCAGTTCGCACCACTCCGCAACCAGTTCGCACCACCCGGCAACCACTTTGCACCACTCCGCAACCAGTTCGCACCACTTCGCAACCAGTTCGCACCACTCCGCAACCAGTTCGCACTACTCCGCACCCAGTTCGCACCACTCCGCAACCAGTTCGCACCACCCGGCAACCACTTTGCACCACTCCGCAACCAGTTCGCACCACTTCGCAACCAGTTCGCACCACTCCGCAACCAGTTCGCACTACTCCGCACCCAGTTCGCACCACTCCGCAACCAGTTCGCACCACCCGGCAACCACTTTGCACCACTCCGCAACCAGTTCGCACCACTTCGCAACCAGTTCGCACCACTCCGCAACCAGTTCGCACTACTCCGCACCCAGTTCGCACCACTCCGCAACCAGTTCGCACCACCCGGCAACCACTTTGCACCACTCCGCAACCAGTTGGCACCACTTCGCAACCAGTTCCCACCACTCCGCAACCAGTTCGCACCATTCCTCAACCAGTTCGCACCACTGCGCAATCAGTTCGCACCACTCCGCTATGCGTTCGCACCACTCCGCAACCAGTTTGCACCACTCCGAACCAGTTTGCACCACTTCGCAACCGGTTCGCACCACTCCACAACCAGTTAGCACCACCCCGAAACCAGTTCACACCACTTTGCAACCAGTTCGCTCCACTCCGCAACCAGTTCCGCCATTCTGCAACCTGTTCGCACCACTCTGCAACCAGTTCGCACCACTCCGCAACCAGTTCGTACCACTCCACAGCCACTTCGCACCACTTTGCAACCCTTTCGCACCACCCTGCAACCACTTCGCACCACTCCTTAACCAGTTCGCACCACTCCTCAACCAGTTCACACCACTCCGCAACCAGTTCGCACCACTCCGCAACCAGTTCGCACCACCCCGCAACCAGTTTGCACTACTGCGCAACCAGTTCGCACCACTTCGCAACCAGTTCCCACCGCTCCGCAACCAGTTCGCACCACTTCCCAAACAGTTCTGACCACTCC
>SZWC01001199.1:276950-289149 GCA_023375785.1 Penium margaritaceum | reverse complement strand
ACGACATCATCATGATGTTCACAGATGACAGTGTTCCTTTCACTTTGGTGGAAGGCGAGGGTTTCCGCCGTATCTGTGAAGGGGGCACTGGACTTCAGCCACCCTGCAGGCAGACCTTGTCGACCTCAATCGTCAACCGTGCTGCTGAAGATTTTGACATCATGAAGGGATACATCCAGTCACAGCCAGGAAAGTTTGGATTCACGTGTGATGGGTGGCAGGGGGAAAACCTCCAGCACTATCTTGGTGTGACGTGCCATTGGCTCAATGAGCACCTACAGATGGATTCGCAGATACTGGACCTGCACCCGATGGACGGCCGTCAGACTGGGGAGGCGATAGCCGAAGCTGTCATAGCTAGCATCTGGGACAAGTGGGGGCTTGGTGGTCGTGTGGCCGGCATAACTCTCGATAATGCCTCAGCCAATGTGGCAGCCATGCGGATCCTTGCAGCGAAGAAGGCAGGAGAGTTTGACCTGTCCATGATGATAAGATGTGCTTGTCATGTCATCAACCTGTGTGCGAAGGAGTTCATCAACACAGCAGGTATGCATTTAAGTAAATTTTCATTGTATGATATTCTGATGACATCATGCTCAGTTTGCATTATCTTCAGATTGCAAGTTAATCACCTTGCATGGCGACCTGTTTTCATCCTGTTCAGATAACATCTTATGATCGCATGATGCTGATTCTCATCTTCTTCTGATTGCATCATGTTCATGTTCAATGATGGTGACATCGTACGATGATGAGGATGCATGATTTTTAGCGTGCATGAGGTTTTTCTTCACATCTTGTTATTGCATCATGTTCCAAGTTCGTCATGTTTTCATCGCAAGACGTTCTCATTGTAACATGTTGTCATTTCATACTCACTTTTTCATTGTGTCAGGTATCAAAGAGGTTGTGGATGTGGCGCGTGCTCTGGTCAATCATGCCAGCCACAATGACCTGAGGAGGCAGCAATGGAGAGCCCAGGATGGTGAGAACAAGTTTGGACTCGTCGAAGATGTGCCAACGCGCTGGAGCTCAACACATGACATGCTCAAGGCATTATTGGAGAGACAGGAGACTTCTGTTGCCTACATTGCATGGCAGCGCCGCCACCACCCCCCTGCCAACCGTGCTGCGCACATCGACATTGAGCCATCGCTGGAGCAGTGGGTTCTTATGGAGCAGATTCGAGATGCGCTGGAACCGTTTGCTGTCATCAGCAAGCTGGCGGAGGGAGAGACTTACCCTACAATTGGCAATGTGGTACCCTGGTTCCACGCCTTGCTTGACCACTGCGAGAACTCCCAGAGTGCAGCCACGCCAGCTGCACTATCATCAGACCACCCCAGCAACTCCTCTACCGACCTTGTGGCTGGTGCATGCAAGTGGACAGGTGTTGTGGCACAGGCAATGGATGCTGCCCGAGAGAAACTGCAGCAGTATTCCACCATCTACGACTCTTCCATCGCTCCCATGGCCACATGTCTCCATCCTAGCTATGGCCCACAGTACTTCAAGCAAGCTCAGCGGCCTGGTTTGTATGAATCTGTTCGTCGCCGAAGCCAAGATTATCTTGCTGCGATTGTCATCACCGACTCGCCAGCACCCTCACAGCCCCGCACGCCGCAGTTCCTTGGCTCATTTGCTGCTCGCTTGCTGCGGCAAACTGGTACAACTGTGGATACTAGTCGGCGCGATGAGCTGGAAATCTTTGAGTCTGAGCTGGACACAGGCATTGGGGTCCATGATCCGATGGATTTCTTCCGCGAAAACAAGGCTAGATTTCCCCGCATGGTCAAGGCGATTCGTGAGATCTTCTGCATCACCGCAAGCAGCGCTCCTTCTGAGCGCATCTTTTCCCAAGCAAAGCGCATTCTGGATAACCGGGCAGGCTTGGATGACACTACCTTCTTCAGCATCCTTGCGATCAGGAGGTGGAAGAATGTGGTCCGCAAGATTCGCCGTGACATGGAGACCATTGCAAACCAGGTAGACTAGGTAGATTTACATGAGGAAAGGGAGGGAGAGATGTAGGGAGGGAGAGGAGGGGAAAGAGAGAGAGAGAGAGAGAGAGAGAGAGNAACATCAAGTACTTCGCCATCATGTGAATACAAAGCCGTCATACGATACCAACCTCTTCTGAGTTGAAGACCCATATGGAAAAGTGATGCCATCATGCATATTCTTGTACAATGAATTCAATCACTAATATCACGTGAACTTCTCTGTGAAGATTAATGTTGCATGAAGTTTCACTTGTTAAGACTGTAACTATTTGACCATGCATCATAAACCACGGGGAGAAGAATGAAAAGGGAACGAGAATGAAGTAGACATCCCCATTCTATGCATTGAAACACAATGTGAACATTAAATATGGCCATCCTCTCTTTCTTCCCGCTGATGTGACCAAGAGAGGAGGAATTCACACAAAGTCAGTTACATTTATACCGGTCTGGTAAGTAAAATGTGTCAGAACCCTAGAAAAACCAGAAACAAGGTCGAGATTTGTCCATGTGAAATCGAGATCGAGACGAGATCGAGACTTCTTAAGTGCAAGTCGATACGAGATCGAGACAGTCTCGTTTGTAAAGTACGGTATGAGACATCTTGTCTCAAAAGGTGCGAGACATAAGTTTGATATCGAGAATCTCGATCTCGATCCCGACTTAACAGCATTACCTAAGAATATCGACACTTTACCCGCAAACAGCAAGAAATCGCAACATGCACATTGACATGCTCACATCCAAAGTTTCTCTGCACATTCACAAACCCGTCTTTGGAGGGGTTTGTGTAGCTACTAGGAACCTTCCTTGTTAGCTAGTCCTAGTGTGGTAAGAGCCGAGTGTGCAAGGAGCTCAAACGAGCGGGACAAGCCATGGATGCGGCAAGTAACTTGCAACACTTGCACTCAAAGTCAAGACAAGGGAGAGGAGGGGGAGCGAGCGAGCCTAGTACCGGTGAGCACGCACTCACCTCGAGCATGACGCTCGAGTGAGCTAGTGCCGCCACCCGGGGGTCGAGCCCGACCACTCGGAATTAACCGAGGGCGGCTTCTCACCGAGGCACGGCCAAGACCGGCACGGTGGCCCCCTAGGGATCAGCACCCGGGAAAATACAGCTCCCCCATCACATGCAAGTCAGAAGAACATGATGCAGGGCACGGCAGTGAGAATGTACGGGCCCTAGCATACACCGCATCACAGACAGTCATAGAGTATCATGGAGAATCATTCAATGGTTGCATCTGTGCCAGAGGGCACTCCTGGGTCCAGCAGAAGCTCGAGGGCGACGACGGCTCCAGTCAGGATAGGCACTTCATACACCTCCCCAGGTGGCACCATTGTCACTCAATCTGTACACGAGTGTGTGGAGAGTGTGGAAGGCAAGAGGGCACATAGTTGTGAGTGGCCAACGAACTTCAACACTCCCCCATGACCCGCAGACAAGCAACCCACACACATAAAAGACAATCACGAACGTGAGCACAAGAGATGAGAGGGAGGAAACACCAACGATCATCATGGATCATGTGGACTGATGATACCCACGGAGTGAACAGCACTCTTGAAGACATTACGACTGAGGGCCTTTGTGAGAAAGTCAGCTCTCTGTGACCGTGTATCCACCCAAGTGATCTGGACAATGCCAGCAGCAATGCACTCACGAACAAAATGATGCTCCACATTGATGTGTTTGGTGCGTGAATGATGCATGCCACTGTTCTCAGCAATGGCCTTAGTGCTTTGGTTATCACAACGCAGAGTGATGCAACGGATGGGAACACATAACTGCTGCAGCAAGCGACACAGCCAGACGGCTTCACACGTGCCTGCACCCAGAGCAACATACTCAGCCTCAGCAGTGCTGCGGGCCACGCACCCTTGTTTGCCACTTTTCCAGGAGACTGCGGTGCCACCGACCAGAAAAATGCACCCTGTGCGGCTGCGAGCATCAGAGTCATGCGCCCAATCACTGTCTGTGAAACCGTCCACCACGACAGAGGGTTGTGCACGAAAAAGCAGTCCGACACGAGGGGTGGAGAGAGCGTACCGTACCACTCGCAATGCTGCCTCAAGGTGGCGCTCGCGAGGGCAATGTGAGAACTGGGACAAGAAGTTCACAGCAAACGCAACATCCACCCGCGTGGTGGTGGCGAGGTACATTAAAGAACCAATAACTCGAAGGTAGTCGGTCACATCCACCGCCTTCCCCAGTTTGGTGAGATCAAGCGACTTCAAGTGGGACTGACTAGCAGGTGTCATGGGAGTGGAAGCCGTGGGAATGGAGGTGAGGAGTGGGGCGAAGCGCTCCCCCAGGCTACGCACATACGCAGCCTGATGCACATGCAAGACGCGACGTGCACGATCACACTCCAACTCCATCCCTAGGAAAACACAGGCTGGACCAAGGTCCTTCATCTTGTATGCTGATTGGAGCAGAGACTTGGTGGCAGCCACAGACGCAACATCGGAAGAGGCAATGAGAAGGTCATCCACATAGACAAGAATGGCCACAAGCGGCTTGGTGGAGGGACCAAGGAAGAGGGCCGGATCCACAGCACTCCGCTTGTAACCCCCTTTTTCAAGGGTAGCTGTGATCTCTTGGTTCCAACACCGTGGGGACTGTTTGAGGCCATAGAGGGCCTTGCGCAAGCGCCAAACCCGGTTCGTGCCATCAGAGAAGCCAGGTGGCTGGACCATGTAGATTTCCTCATCCAACTTACCATGCAGAAAGGCATTGTTGACGTCCATCTGCTCAAGCTCCCAGTCATGCTGAGCAACTAGGCTGAGCAGGGCTCTGGCAGTGGTGTAACGGCCGACCGGGGCAAAGGTCTCGTCAAAGTCGACACCAGGGATCTGAGAGAACCCTTTGGCCGTGAGGCGAGCCTTGTACCGTTCGACTGAGTTGTCTGGGTTAAGCTTGCGACGATACACCCATTTGGCAGCAACTGCCTTGCGACCAGGGGGGAGATCAACGAGCTCATACACCCCATGCTCAGACAGGGCGGAAAGTTCGGCCTTCATGGCTTGCTCCCACAACGGGGAGTCAGTGGCGATGCGCGCTGCCTGAAAAGTCTGGGGTTCAGGAGGAAGGGGAGAGAGGCCGGCGGCTGCAAAGCATGAAGCAACGTACCCGGCTGCAGAGGAGGTCGCTGCGGAGTGAAACTCCTGTTCAACAAGTGAGTAGCCAAGTGCTGTGCTGGGATGGACAACAGAAGTGGCAGTGGACAGGCCAGTGGTGGTGAGACCAAGAGCACGAAGGCCAGGGTCACCAGAGACGACAGGTTGAGACTGAGTGGGAAGAGCCCGAAGGCGGCCACCGCGCGTGTAGGGTGAGGCTGGGGGAATGGACGGAGCCCGTGCAAAAGGAGCAGCAGGACCAGTTACATCAGGTGGAGAAGAGGACACAGGAGGGGACTCCGAAGAGACAGGGTAAGGTGGCGAGACGGCGCCAAGAGTGGGATCAGAGGAGGAGACGGCAGGGGAGACTGAGCCGGTAGGGGAGCCTGAGCCTGAGCCAGTAGGGGAGCCTGAGGAACTAGGTGAGGCCAAGGGCACCGTGGACGGTGAGGAGACCAGGGAAGGCAACACGGGCAGCGAAGAGCCCTGGGCAGCAGAGGAGGGGACAGAGGGGACGGAGGAACGCACCGAGGGGGAAAGAGCAGGCCCTGAGGGCAGAGAATCACCACCCCCACCCCGAAGAGGCGGAGAGAGGGACCCACCAAAGCGGGGAGTGTCACGTTCAAACAGATGTTCAAAAAACAGAGCATCGCGAGATTCAGCGACACGACAGTGGGAAGGATCCCAGAAGCGCCAGGCTTTGGAGAAGGATGAGACACCAAGGAAGATGCAAAGGCAACCACGAGGAGACAACTTACCACTCCGTTGGTCGGAGGGGATCCAGACGGAGGCAAGGCACCCCCAAATGCAGGCAAGACGAAGGTCAGCACGTCGGCCAGTCCATTGCTCAAAGGGGGTGACAGTGTGAGGAAGGGGTCCATGCGGAATGCGATTCCAGACCCAACTCATGTAAGGCATAGCCTCGAAGGCAAAGAGATGAGACTGGCCAGAGGCAGAGAGGAGAGAGCGAACATCGTCAGCAAGAGTGCGGTTCCAGCGTTCAGAGACACCATTTTGCTGGGGTGTGTACGGCGCAGTGGACTCAAGTCGGACACCACAAGACTCAAGAAAACGGGACGTGGGACCACAGAACTCACCCCCACGATCACTACGAAACACACGCAAAGAGCGCTGACACGCACGCTCCGCTTGAGGAAGCCAGGACTCGAGAACGTCGGTGACCTCACTTTTGTGTTTCAGGGCAAAGACCCAACGGTAACGGGAGAAGTCATCAGTGAGACACAGAACGTACCGACCAAGGCCGCCCAGGAAGTCCTGGGATAGGGGGCCCATGACGTCGGCATGCACCAAGTCAAGGGGCTGGGAGGTAGTGGACTCAGAGGTGGAAAAAGGGGAACGGTGCATCTTGCCAGTGGCGCAATCAAGGCAAGTGGATGTGCAGGGAGGAGAGAAGGTGGCAGGGTCAAGGCCATGAGCAGGCTAGAGACGAAGAAGGCGCTGGATTGCGGCAGTGTGAATGTGACAAAGGCGACGATGCAGGAGGGCAGCGTGGTCAGGCGACAGAGAAGGGGCGACATCAACAAAGGCAGAGGCAGCGGAAGACGAGGGCAACGTGAGTGGAACACGGAAAAGGCGATCACAGCGTATACCACGAAGAACAACATGGCCAGAGGAGCGGAGAGAGATGGAGGCAAGGCCGCGGCTGGACGAGAAGTCCATGCCTTGATTGTCAAGAGTGGTCACAGAGAGAAGGCTGACCTCAGGTCAGCCTTCTCTCTGTGACATACAGAACATCAAGAAGGTACACAGTGCCGCCAGGGCCAACAAAACGGACGACACCAACGCCCTAGACAGGGAGAAGCTGACCGGAGCCAGTTCGGACAGAGCGCACAGAGTGCACATGCCCAAGAGACACGAAGGAGGAACGACAAGAGGTCATGTGATGGGTGGCCCCAGAATCAATGATCCAGAGGCCAGGGGAGGCACGAGTGGAAGGGAGGACGAGACAGACTGCAACAGTGCCACGACAGGAGGAGGAAGAGGAAAACCCAAGACGAGAAGGCAGGGTGTGAGATTGCCAGTCCTCAATCCAAGCACGGTCATCAGGCAACTCCCCTTGCACACCACCAGAGGAGGGACCACGAAGGGTGACATCGGACTCACAGGACAACACAACAGGATGGCCACTCACACTCTCACCTCCCTGAGAGCGAAGGTGAAGGAGCTCGGCCAGGCGTTGCTCAAGAGTGCGCTCCTCGCCCCGGCGATCAGAGGAACGCTCCGAGGAGCGGTCAGAGGAGTGATCGGAGTAGTAGTTGTCATCACGAGCCCAAGGAGGGACGGAGTAGTGGGAAGACGGGGGCCCGTAGTAGGGACCAGACGGCGGAGGCACCCAGCCCCAGGGGCTGGGGGGATACGGCGTCGGCTGAACGGGAGCGAGTGTTGTGGTCAGGGCCGAGGCAGATGAGGACGACGAGGAGGACGAGACAGTCACTACAGCGGTAGCAGAGGAGGATGCAACACCGGTGCGCACCCAATGCGCACGTATGGAGGAAGCAAGGCGTGCGTCGTCACGGGGGGCAGGGCACTTGGGTGCAGAGTGACCGGTCGCGCCGCAGTTCCAGCAGGTGACGTCAGTAACGGGTGAGGCAGAGCCCTTGCCGCCACGGCCACCACCACGTCCTTTGCCCCCACGCCCACCGCCACGGCCGGAGCCTGATCCACTGCCACCGCCGCGAGAGGCACCTTGGGTGGAGTGCACTGAAGCCTGAGATGGGGTAGTGGAGGAGGCTGCGGTGGAGGCAGGGGGTGAGGAGATAGTAGCTGCTGCGATGGCGGCGCGGTGCATGCGTTTGTTCTGGAGGGCGTTCCACCAGTCAGTGAGACGTGCAGCAGTGAAATCAAAGAGAGGGCCAATCCCGGGTGGGGCATCAGCAGGGACAGGTGCAGAGGCAAGGCGCTCGAGCTCAGCCTGGGAGACATGGAGATACAGATCAGACAACTCAGGGATGAGACCAGCAACGATAGAGAGACAGTCTGAGAGAGGACCTGGGGTAGCTTTGCCAAGGTCTCGTAGTAGGCGCAGACTGCGCGCCCAGTACTCGTCTGCAGATTCGTCCGCCCGCATCTGCAAGGTGTTGAACTGCACGGTGAGGGCACTCTGAGCAGCATGCCCAGTGACAGTCTTGCGGCGGCGAATGAGTGCATAAGCGCCCACAGGATCAGCAGCAGTCCCTCGGATGGGGTCAGCGTTGTATGTACCGATGTCATCCAGGAGGTTCTCGGGACCTGCATTGATGAGGGCCCGTACAGCACGGGCAGCCTCCGCTGGTTGGGGCACAAACGGCGGCTTAGCAGGGGAGTAATACTCCCACAACAATTCACCCTGAGCCCACGCACTGAAGCGCGTCTCCCAGGAGGTGAAGGTGAGCTTGGGGGTGAAGTGCGGTGGCGGGGTCTCAAAGTCCTTATGCCGTGCTGGTGGGAGAGAGCCAGCAGAGGCTGTTCCAGCAGAGAGAGCGGGAGCGGAGGCATTGGCGACACCGCCACCCCGCGGAGCTGAGTAGCCCGTGGACCCTGATTGGTCAGCAGTAATAGCTGCGGCAAAGGCTGGGATAGAGCGGAGACGTTCGAACACGAGTGAGGCTACTGTTGCGGCCAATTCCTGCTGCGCGTCACGCTCACGGTCAAGCTCATCCTGCGCTTTTCTACGCTCAGCTTGAGCTTCACTAAGGGCGGCCTGAAGGGCCTCTAGCTTATCCTCCGGTCCAGGCATGATGGGAGAAGGGGTGAACAAGAGGAGGTAGAGTTCAAAGGAGAAGAAGAGAGAAGGGATAGAGAGAGAAGGTGAAGAGAGATGTGATCTCACCGCACTAGTGACGGGGCAGCAGGGAGAAGAGAGGAGCCACCACAGCTGCTGCCGAGGAGAAGAGCACCGTGACCCACCCTGTAGCCGCCACGGTCAGGCACAGAAGGCCTATGACAGTGGCTCCGGCCACTGCTGCAGATGCAGATGCCACAAGAACCCCTGTGGCGACGTGTGGAGTCAGCTCGCGTGGAGCACCTGTGGGGGTCAGGATAGCTGCTGCAGTGGAGGCGCGAATGGAGCCGACGGCGGCAGTAGTGGAGTCAGCAGCAGTGGAGGCCGCAGTTGCGACAGAAGCTGCTGCTGTTTTGATCTGGGTGGTGACGTTTGCTACAGCTGCTGCAATCAGCGTGAGTGAGGCTGCTGTCTGGGCGTACGCTTCGGTTGCACGACCGACCGCAGTCTGAGTAGGGGCCCTGCAGGCACGAGCAGTTGCAGCAAAGGTCGCTGCTGCCCCAACTGCTGCGTCAAGCACGGCAGCTGCCAGACCAATGGAGTCTGTGTGAACTGGGAGTACAGGAATGACGCCTGGCACTTCTTGAGTTGGAAGCGGTGCAGCAGATGCGGCAGCAGCGGGAGAAGGGTCAGTAGTGGTGTGAGGGGTAGATGAAGATGTGAATGGTGAGGTATCGGCTGCGGGTTGCATGGTCGTAGGACGTAGGGGAGACGGTGGCAGGTCGTCCGCGGTGTACACCTGCCGGTTGATCTCCTCTTCACGCGCAGCTTCTGCCCTCTCTATGTGATCTCGCCAGTAGTTGGAGTCGAGCATGCGAAACCAGAGGGGAGTATCTGTGTCTGGAGGTGGAGGAGGGTTGTAGTCCCTTGGGTCCTCCCACCTGTCGTCAGCGTATCGCACGGCAGTCCGGAGAGAGTCGAGCTCCTCGTCAGGGGTTCCGTCAAGTGATGGAGAATCCAGGGTTACGGTTACAGCTGCAGACGCAGCTGGGGGCAGGAGAGAATCTGGGTGGAGCCAATGGCAGCAAGCAGGAGTGGAGAGTCAAGAGAACCACCCACGTGTGCCGGGCACCTGAGAATGCCAGTGAGAAGTGACTGCTGGTGTGAGGAACCCGCACGGGCGACAGAATGCACCAAGAGAGAACACCGCAAGCTGCGTGGTGTTGCCGAGGGCAGACAAAGGGCTGTGAGTACGCTCAATTCCCAGGCAACTCCAGAAGCAGCCGAGAGTGGCGGCAGAGGGAGATGACGTAGTCAAGTGCAGTGCGGGTGCGGGGAGAGCAGCAGAAGGCAGTGCGATAGAGCGGGATGCAACGAGAGAGCGCTGAGGGCAAGATGGGGTGGTTCCTGCCCACAAGTACCACGCACGACCTCACCTACAGCCCAGAGTGGCTGTGGAGGAGTGTGAGGCAATCGGGTGCAGTACGACGCGAGTAGGACGACATGGCAGCTCAGACGGCTGTTGCGGCCTCGCTGCCGGCATGGAGAGTCCGCGTGTGCATGCAAGCGGAGTGAGTAGCCATCGCGAGGCTCCGAGAAGTGGAGACCCGCCACAGCCGAGAGGAGGTGATGCAGCTCAGATGGCTGCTGTAGAGTACGGGAGATAAGAACGGAGGCTGCCGGGAGAATGGCGGTGATGATGCATGGGCCGTGGAAGACTACGGCCGCGAGGAGTACGGACCAGGATCGCGGAGCGGTGAGGAAGATAGGCCTCACTTGCTCTGATACCAGTAGTTACTAGGAACCTTCCTTGTTAGCTAGTCCTAGTGTGGTAAGAGCCGAGTGTGCAAGGAGCTCAAACGAGCGGGACAAGCCATGGATGGGGCAAGTAACTTGCAACACTTGCACTCAAAGTCAAGACAAGGGAGAGGAGGGGGAGCGAGCGAGCCTAGTACCGGTGAGCACGCACTCACCTCGAGCATGACGCTCGAGTGAACTAGTGCCGCCACCCGGGGGTCGAGCCCGACCACTCGGAATTAACCGAGGGCGGCTTCTCACCGAGGCACGGCCAAGACCGGCACGGTGGCCCCCTAGGGATCAGCACCCGGGAAAATACAGCTCCCCCATCACATGCAAGTCAGAAGAACATGATGCAGGGCACGGCAGTGAGAATGTACGGGCCCACGGCATACACCGCATCACAGACAGTCATAGAGTATCATGGAGAATCATTCAATGGCTGGGTCCAGCAGAAGCTCGAGGGCGACGACGGCTCCAGTCAGGATAGGCACGTCATACACCTCCCCAGGTGGCACCATTGTCACTCAATCTGTACACGAGTGTGTGAAGAGTGTGGGAGGCAAGAGGGCACAGAGTTGTGAGTGGCCAACGAACTTCAACAGTTTGTGAATGTTTTCTTAGGGGTTTGCGTACGGTTTGCATGGGGGGTCTAAGACTCCCCATGCGTTTAAAGGGAATCTGCTGGCCCCCGCTATCGCGAGGCCCAACAAGAGCCTGCGCAAAAATAAAACCCTAAAACCCTCAATGTAATTCAGGGTTTGACTACGGTTTGCATGTAAAAGCTTTGGTGTTTGCGAGTAAATGAAAAAAAAAAACCCCCGAGTGTTTGTGCTCAATCTCATGAACGGGCGTTTTCGCTCGATTGCGATTCCTGCGTTCGAGCGAGAATCGCGAGGAGGGTCGACATGCCCCACCTCGCTTCGCTCTATCAACGGTGCATGCTGCTGATTGAGGATGGTGAATCAAGTGGGCAGGGCAATCTTTTTTTTTGAGTCACTAGGCAGGGCGTTAAAATAATTTCATCGCTGGGTACGACATCACCAACTTCCTCGCAGATTGGATAGAAGGGTTATTATTCCCTACCGAAGAAAGGCTCCCATTAATGGCAGACTACACCTCCAACCACCCCAACCACCATGGCAGAGATCACAACTTGAGGTTTTTGCAACCCAATAGAGGTCTGTTCCGCTCTTACTATGATTCAGTTTTTTCCCCTTTGCCTGTTTACCATCTTTGCCTTTTCTCCTTCTTTCTCTTTTTTCTTCTCTTCTTTTTCCTCATCATTTTCCTCTTCTTATTCTGAATGTAGCACAAAAACGTGCAAACATAAAAATAGGATTTCTTTTTCTTTAACATCTTTGTCGTGACTGTTGACAGTCCTAATGATTTACTCCAAATGATAAGAACGGAAGGCGATTTCTTTTCACCTCACCTCAATGAGGTGAATGACCTTATCACTTTCACATAGCATGTACTCATGTTCCTGTTTGCCACTTTGCCCCCACATCACTTGCAAAACACAGGGTTAATCAAGGAGGACGAGTAGGTGAGGGCG
>SZWC01001199.1:225816-255805 GCA_023375785.1 Penium margaritaceum | reverse complement strand
TTGGCAGCATGATAGTGTCACCACCATTGTGTGCCCCATGTTGCGTCACAGTCTTGCATCAGAGAGCCTGAGTCCAGATTAATCACTTGTAGTGATGATGATGATGATGATGATGATGATGTGTGTGTGTGTGTGTGTGTGTGTGTGTGTGTGTGTGTGTGTGTGTGTGTGTGTACGTAGAGAAAAGAGGGCACTTGAGTGTGTAACACCCATAGCCAACACTCCCCCATGACCCATGATGGTTTTTGCGCATCTCTTACTGAGATGCGCTAGAGGGAGGAAGCTCCAGCAAACTGCGAGGCGCCATCGGCAGGCCACCTCGGCAGTCAAGTCGCCGGTGGTCACTGCCACCGCAGATGCTCTCTGCATGCACCCAGGGCTGCTCTGACTGTGCCATTGCGTTTGCAGCATCATGCTCTGCACAGGGTCCATGTCTCTTATTGCGTGGCACTGTTTGGTATCATGGACCGTCGTAGGCACTGCTTGGGTTCAGGCAGCCATAACTCTTTGCTACTATTTTTCTAGCTAATTCTGACCGCACGACTGCATTTGGAGCGTCGGTATTATGCTATGGTCCACATTTCAGGCAAACCAGATGGCGCCTAGGTTTTGGGCTGTCGGGCGTCTGGCATGGCTCACCGAGAAAACCTTGGTCGCCATAAAATAGGCCTCGGACTATTTTCTGATTGGCTAGTTAGCTATGTAACAAGTTCTAGACGAGTGGAGGGGAATTAGAACTTGGAGGGGTCTCCCATTGTTCCTCATTCTTCATTCCAAATCAGTCACTTTCAGTTTTTAGCTGCTTCTGGCCCTAACACTGGCGCGCGCATGTCTAAGTAGCAAACCCAAAGCTTCTAGACTTAGTCTCTAGAGCAGCAGACTGAGGGGGCAGCAGACTTAAGCAGCAAGTGTGGAAGCCCGCACACTCCATCAACAACGATGATGCCCCAACCTGATACCTAGTTTTTCTGTTTTGGTATCAGAGCCAAAGCGTAGCAGCAGCAGCAGAAGACTGGCGTACAGGTGCCAGACAACACCGGCCGACCCCCATACGCACCAGTGTAGGAGAAATGCTGTCGGATTTTTTCCAGCAGCATTGACCTGCCTGGTGGCGACATCAGATTGTTTCCCATTGCCACTGGGCCATTGGAAATACTGCCGTATTTTTCTCGGTAGCACTGACCCCCCACGCGTGACACAAGGAGGTGAGCGGCAGGTTGCGACCAACACCTGCGGGCGACGACGCACTTGGCAACGTCACCCAGGTGTAGTGACTCGCACCAGCAAGCAGCGGTAGCATCCTACAACAGGAACAGCGACAGGCAACTGCAGCGAGCAGTGGTAGCAGCAGTCAACAGCAAGTGCATGCAGAAGTAGCGGCCGACAGCAACAACAGCTCGTAACAGCTCGCAGCAGCGGTAGTAGTAGGACTAGGAACAACAACAGCTACAGTTGCAATAGCAGCAATAGCAACAACAACAGCAATAGCAGCAGCAGCAAGAGCGACAGCAGTAGCAGTGGTAGTAGCAGCAGCAACAAACGGGCATCATCCCAGACACCCCTGATCCCCTAGCTTCCATGTAGCAACAGCTTGTTTCTTTGACGCAACAACTTGGAGCATTGTAGCCACTGGCCTCATAGACAGCCAACAATACTCCGCCGCCATTCATTCCTCCTGGGTACGCCAGCCCCGCTATGTGTGCTGCCACGCATTACCTGGCATAACAGCACACTTAGCGCTAGCGACAAACAGTGACATCTGTGCTTGGCCCCACTCTAGGCGTCGGTTGCAGGCAAAAAGACTTTGAGACATCGCCCCCGCCGCTTCAAGCCGGCGAGCAATTCTGGAGTTGGGAGCTCAGCTTCCGCATCTGGGCGCAAGGGGAGGGCCTGTGGGCGTACTACACTCTTTCGTACGGCTCCACCCATACCAACCAGCTGTATGACACTTGTCGCGCCGTCCGCGCCTTCGTCCCTGTCGCTCCTCCGGCTTCCTGTTTGGCCCTAGAGCCCTTCCTTGTAAATTTCTCTGCTAGCAGTGTCCCAGACCCTACAACCACGTGGCACGTCCTCACTTGTCCCCATCGCTTTTCTAGTGAGGTTGAGACCAGCTGTCTGCTGCGGGAGTTCAACTCCCTCCACATGGGTAGACCGAGACAGTCACCGCCTACTGGCAATGGGCTGAAGACATCCTTCGTCGCCTCGACACCTCTGCTCCACCCCCTCTGGCCGCGCTCCTCACCAGCAAGCACGGCACCACTACCGCGTACGCGGACGTCTTTGTGCACTACTCCAAAGACATCCTCTCCACCATGGCAAAGCAGGGTACTCTCATGCCCTGCGCATACGAGCTCTTTCTTCGGATTGAGGAAGCTCGCCTGGAGTCCCGCCTTCAGTGGACAGAGGCCCTGGCTTCCCCCACCGTCGTCTCCGTGGTCGTCGCTTCCCTCGCAGTAGCTACCTCCACCAGCTCTTCATTGTCGGGGAAGAAGAAGCGCTGGAGCAAGAAGGGCAAGGGTCAACAGCGGCAACAACAGCAGTCGACTGGGTCCAACGGTGGTGGCTCAGTGTACCACAACGGTGGCCAGCCCGGGCATGGGTGGTACACGTGCCCACTGCCCCGGGATGAGGCACGCGTCATCACCACCATGCATTGCCAGCGGGAGCACCGTCTCGCCTCTGCTACCGTTGTTGTCGCTGCCCCTGACGCCCCAACCTTGTCCAGCAACTCCTCTCGTTCGACAACCACAGCTGTCTCGCCGGTGCCAGTTTTGCATCAACATTATCCTCAGCCATGGGCGCCCTCGTTCCCTTCACCGGTGTAGTCCTTGTTTTATCTGGGCTCCGATGCCGTCACTCCCCACTTAGTCTACACTACCGGGCCATCCACGTGTGAGTGATAGATGGAGGACTTTTTTGTGCTCCAGCTTGGCCTGCCTCGCCCTCCCCCCCGGGAAGTGCTATTTACGTTACCTCCTGCCCGTCCCCATTGCCCTACATGACTGAGACTGAGCTGCGGTCGTGTCCTACCTCCTCGTCTGTCTTGCCATCTCCCGTGGTCTCCTCTGTTCCCCTCCGTGACGAAGTTGTGTGGCTTGATGATTGGCAGCCTCGGTTTCCCCCCTTCCACCGCGTCCGCGTCCCTTGCGTGCTGCCATGTGACCGTTTGCGATCTGGCGATTCCAGTCCAGGACCCGGCCGAGACCTGGATCAGCGACTCCGGGGCCACGAATCACATAACGGCCTCTCGTGAGACCTTTAGTATGCTTGAACATGTTGCCGATGTATCTGGTGTCTGCATAGACTCCGGCCAGGGTTCACATGTCCGCGGCGTTGGTGTCGTTCGCTTCCAAGGCCTTGCCGGTGATGTCTTTCTGACCGATGTCCTTTTCATCCCCGGTCTTAAGCTCAGCCTCTTGTCCGTTACTGCCCTTGACCGCAAGAGCATGGACGTTGTGCATTTGCATGGTGTTGGCACAATGTCGTTGCGTCCGTCCGGTCTTGTCGTTCTTCACGCCATCACCCGTGGCAACCTGTGGCACGTGCCTCGTCCACCGTCTTCTCCTTCTGTCACCTCCCCGTCGGCCGCCACAGGCCATGTGTTTGTCACTAGTACGCTCTCTTCACAGCACACCTTTCTCCTGCACCACCGCCTTTGTCACGTCCACTCTGCTGACGTCGATAGCATGCTCCGCACCCAGCCAGCCAAGGGCCTTGACTCTGAGACTTTTCCTTTGTCATGTCCCACGTGTTGTTCTTCTATGCCCCATGGCCACTGCTATGGGTTGACGGACAGGTTGGGCATGCACTGCTCCCTTGGAGTAAGTCCCCCAAACCTTGTTCGTGGTGCAAGTCCAAGCGAGACACCAGAAGTGTAGCGCAACGGATAGCATGTTGGACTTAGGGACAACAGGTCCTGCGATCGAGCCTTGATGTGCGTAGGAGGGTTTTTGACCTTCTAGCACAGGGGAAGTTTCTTAGACATTTCTCCATGCATGAGGAGAGTGCGCCACTTGGCGGTCAGTGGATGCGCCAATTGGCGGACTGGTGAGGTGGTTTGGAGTGACCACCCCAAAAGTGTCACTGCCCACACACCTTAGAAGCCAGGCCTAGGACTATATGTACCAGGCTCATTCCTCATTCTAATTACACAATCTGGCCTTAGATGCTCCTCACAGAGTTGTCCAACTAAGGAACAGTATAAAGAAGACACTGGTTGGTCTAAGCCCCAGGAGTTAGTCTTTGACTAGCACCTCGCGCGAAAGTGACCAAGTGTTAAGTGGACACAGTTGCTAGCAAGTAATTGCCTAGGAACTGCTCAGTGTGGAACCGTGATCCTGAGGGTGATATCTTCTCCTAGCTGAAATGCTAGGAGCGGACGGCAGGTGCTATTGTGTCGGCCCTGTTTTCTAGTCCGTTTGCCTCAGGCCGGTTGACACCACGGAGTACGTTGATTGCACTCAGGGAAAGATGCACCGGTCCACGTACCCTCTATCCTCCTCCTGTGTGTCCGCCCCTCTTGCCCTGGTCCATTCCGATGTCATGGGTCCTCTCCCTCACGAGTTCGTCGGAGAGCATGGCCGTTAAGACCTCACCCTCACTACAACTACTTGCGCTACCGCTCGGTCTTCTGCCTTCGGTAGAAGATCAATGTCGCCCGTGCCATTCAGGACTGGCTTGTCCTTGTGGAGCGCGAGTGTTGTCGATCTCTTTGCCAATTTTGCTCCAATCACGGTGGTGAGTACATGGGCGAGACCACGAATCCTCTCGCCTCCCACGGTATCCACCACGAGACGTCCGCGCCCTACACGCCAGCCCAGAACGGCGTCTTCGAGCGGTGGAACCGTACCATGGCCACTCAGTCTGGCCTCTCTGATGGCTTCTATGTTGGAGCCATGGCCTACATGACGTGGCTCTGGAACCAGATTCCTCACGGACCCCTTCCCCGCTAGTCCACGTCGTACGAGTATTGGTGCGGTCAGCGAGCCGACCTCCGCCCTGCTCGCGTCTGGGGCTGCGTAGCCATTGTGTGGCTGCCCGCCCCGCAGCAGGGCAGCAAGCTCGTCCCCCGAGGGTGTCCTTGCACCTTTCTCGGGGTCTCTTGTCAGTCAAAGGCTTGGCGCTTTTGGAATCCCTCCTGATGCTGCATCATCGAGTCACGCGATGTCCTCTTCTTTGAGGAACTATTTCTGCGTGGTCGCATTTGCTCTGGCTTGTCCGTGTCCTTCCTGTCACGTGGGGGAGTGGTGAGTCCGTCCTCCGTCCTACCGCTTCCGGGTGGGACATCACTTACTCCCTCCAAGCCAGCAGTCCCAGTCGCGCCCGCTGGCCCATCTGAGCCAGCACTCCCAGTTGCGCCCGCTGGCCCCTCTAAGCGAACAGCCCCAGTCGTGCCTCCTGGCCCCTCTAAGCTAGGAGTCCCAGTTTCACCAGTCCCTCCGGGTCAGCAGTCTGAGTCGCGTCCACTGGTCCCTTCGGGCCGGCGGTCCGAGTCGAGTCCACCGGTTCCTCCGGGCCAGCAGTCCTTGTTGTGTCCACCAGTCCCTCCGGGCCGATAGCCCTAGTCGCGTCCACCGGTCCCTCCGGGCCAGCGGTCCAAGTCGTGTTCACCGGTCGCATCGGGCTGGCGGTCCCAGTCGCGTCCATTGGTCCCTCCGGGCCGGCAGTCCCAGTCGCGTCCACCGGTCACTCTAGGCCGACGGCCCCAGTCGCGTCCACCGGTCCCTCCAGGCCGGCACTCCCAGTTGTGTCCACTGGTCCCTCCAGGCCAACCGCCCCAGTCGCGCCCGCTGGCCCCTCTGGGCCGGCGGCCCCAGTCGCGTCTGCTGGCCCCTCCTGACCAGTGGTCCCAGTTGCGTCCGCTGGCCCCTCCAGACCAACAGCTCCAGTCGCGTCCGCTGGTCCCTTCGGGCCAGTAGCCGCGTCCGCCTCCATTAGCACGTAAGACTCAGGGCCATCTCCTGCCCTACCACGCTACACGCATGGCCTAGGCGGCAGGCTCTGACCCAGGCCGTTAGTGAACGTGTAGGCTGCAGCACCTCGCCTTGTGGTGTCTCAGTCCCCTTTTGCTCCACGTCTTTTCCACTCCCACGATCATGAGTGGGGACCCGGGCACCAAGGCCCTCGGCCTGACCACTTTGGCTATCATCGCAGACCTTCATCCTGGCTCTGCACTGGGCTAAGCCATGCTTCATCATGAGCATCAGCATGCTGTCATGGCTGCACTCGCACGCATCCCACTTGGAGCTCGAGAAGCACATGCTCTCTAAGTCAGCTCCATAGCACACCTGGAGGACCCAGCCACCCTGCACGAGGCTTGCGCCTCTCCTCAGGTTGTACACTGGGATACTACCTACACTGACGAGCTTGCTGCTATCTGGCAGCACCACGTGTATGACCTCGTGGACCTCCCTCCAGGTCGGAAGGCCATCGATGCCAAGTGGGTCTTTTGGTGCAAGCCCGACGGGTCCTTGGATAAGTACAAGGCCCGCCTCATAGCCAAGGGGTTTGCTCGGGTCCTTGGGGTCGACTACAACCAGATCTTTGCTCCAGTTTGCAGGTTGTCCATGAGCCGGACACTCTTCAATCTAGTTGCCCAGCATGTGTGGGAGCTGCATCAGATGGACATGAGCAACGCCTTCCTCCATGGTTCATTGGAGGATGAGGAGCTCTACATGCTGCAGCCTCCAGGCTTTGACGACAGCACTAGGATAATTTGGCAGCTGCGGAAGGCCCTCTACGGCCTGAGGCAGTCGCCTTGGTGCTGGAACCAGGAGATCAGCAGTACGCTCCTTCGGGGCGGCCTTCAGAGTAGTAGAGCTGACCCCGCACTGTTTGTTAGCCTGCAAGGCCAGACCCTTGGCGCTGTCCTGGTCTACGTTGATGATCTCATTACGTCGCCTGACATGGCTGTTGTCCAGCGTGTCAAGGACCTGCTACACATCGCCTACCAGATGAAGGATCTCGGATCTGCCTGAGTCTTCCTAGGCATGGAGCTCGAGCATGATCGCTCCCAAGGCATCTTACATGTCCACTAGGCTGCCTATGTGCAAACCCTGTCCACTCGCTTCACCAAGGGCCTGTCCCTCGTGCCCAACACATCTACACCTATGTCACTTGATGGCCAGGTGAAGCTGAAGACTCTTGATCCAGTCGTTGTGGGAGAGCCAGTTGACGTGACCACGTATCTGCCAGCCATTGGGTCACTGATGTTCTTAGCGACGACGACGCGTCCAAACATCGCGTTTGCCGTCAACCTCCTGACTGAGTTTTCTTAGGAGCTGCGTCACCTCCATTTCAAGGCCGCAATCTGAAACTACGCTACGTCATCTCCACTCCTTGGCGAGGTCTCATGTTCCGCCGCCAGCCATATGTCGTCGCGGTGGACTACATTGACAATGACTGAGCCGGTAGTCCAAACGGTAAGAGTTGCACAGGCGGGATCTTTCTGATCGGCAGTATGACTGTATCCTGGGGTAGTGGCAAGCAGGGGTGCATTACACGCAGAACAGCCGAGGCTGAGTACGTGGCCCTTGGCTCAGGCACTTGTGAGAGTGTGTGGTTGCATCGTCTGTTGTCTGAGTTGCGTTAGTCCATCGCATCCATCACGTTGCATTGTGACAATGAGAGTGCCACGGCCATCGCGGACAATGACAGCGTGCATCATACACACACAAAGCACATCAACGTTGAGTATCACTATGTGCGTTCGTTATTGCATGACGGAAGCATCAACATTGTGTGGGTTGAGACAGCACGACAACTGGTTGACTTCTTGACCAAGGCACTGAAGCACGACTCCTTCAAGAAGGCTATGAGTTCAGTTGGCGTGCGTCTGTGAGTGGCTCTCATTGTGCCTGCCTACGTGTCTGTGTGCCATGGGGGTGTCTGTGTGCCATGGGGGATTCTGGTTATTGACTGTGTCTCTACCCGCACATGTACACTATGCCTTTGAGTCATGGGGGAGTGTTGGTTTTTACGCATATCTTATTGTGCTATGTTGTGTCCTCCTGGCTTGTGTTCATGGGCGTGCAGATGACTGACGACAAGACTTGACGCTGCTGGAGTGTCGTTTGGTGGAGCCGACGCACGTTGAGGTCTACTCGCAGTTTGTTGGAGCCTCCTTCCTCCGCCGATGTGCTCAGCTCCATCAGCAGGCCTCCTTGGCGGTCGAGCCATCGGCGGTCACTGCCACTGCAGATGCTGTTTGCATGCACCCAGTGCTACTCTGATTGTGCCATTGCGTTTGCAGTATCATGCTCTGCCCAGAGTCCATGTCTCTTGCTGCGTGGCATTGTTTGGTATCATGGACCGTTGTAGGCAATGCCTGGGTTTGGACAGCCATAACTCTTTGCTGCTATTTTTCTAGCTAATTATGACAGCATGACTGCGCTTGCAGCGTTGGTATTATGGTATGGTCTAGTTTTCAGGCAAAATGGACGACACCCGGGTTTTGGGCTGTCGGGCGTCTGGCAGGGCTCACCGAGAAAATCTTGCCTGCCAGAAAATAGGTCTAGAACTATTTTATGATTGGCTGGTTAGATGAGTATCAAATTCTACACTAGTGGGGGGGGAGCTAGAATTTGGAGGGGCCTCCCATTGTTCCTCGTTCTTCATTCCTAATCAGTCAATTTCAGTTTTCAGCTGCTTTTCTAGTGCCAACACTAGCGCGCGCATTTCTGAGTAACAAACCCAGAGCTTCCATAATTAGTCTCTAGAGCAGCAGACTTAGGGGGCAGCAGACTTATCCAACGAGCGTGGAAGCCCACACGCTGCATCAACAACGATGCTGCCCCAACCTGTTGCCTATTTTTTCTGTTTACCCATTGAAAAACAGTCCACACACATAGAACAAAAAGCACGTCATAGACAGTGAGATACACAGGACTCATGTCAACCAGGGGCATCACGAGAGCTCATCAGGCCAATACCATGCACAGCTGCTTTGAACATGCCATTGTATTGAGCTTTGGTATGAAAGTCTACACTCTGGTGATGAGTGAGGACCCAGACAACCTGAACTTCTCTAACAGCAATGCGCTCACGCACAAAGTGATGCTCAATTTTGATGTACTTTGTGTGAGAATGATGCATGCCATTGTGCTCGGCAAGTGCCTTTGCAGTTTGGGTGTCACAGCGCAAAGTGATGCAACGAATGGGAACATACAGTCGTTGCAACAGGCGATACAGCCACACAATCTCACACGTACCTCCGCCAAACGCCACGTACCCTGGCTCAGTAGACCTTCAAGCAACACAACCCTATTTTCCACTCTTCAGGAGACAGTAGTACCATCGACGAGGAAGATATAACCAGTGCGGCTACAAGCATCGATGTAATGCGCCCAGTCACTGTCTATGTATCTGTCTACCACCACAGAGGGCTGAGCACGGTAGCACAGTCCCACCCGTGCAGTGGATAATACGCATAGCGGACAACGCGCAGTGCCGCCTTGAGATGCTTCCTATGAGGCTTTCGGGAGAACAGGGCCAGAAAGTTGACCGAGAAGGCCATGTCCACCCAAGTGGTAGTAGCGAGGTACATGAGGGAGCCAACAACAATGAAGTAGTCGGTGACATCAACAACCTCCCCCAGCTGCACTGAATCGAGCGACTTCAGCAGGCGCTGACCTGCTGGAATCATCGGTGTAGATGCGGTGGGGAAGTCAGCAAATCGGGAGGCAAAGCGCTCCCCCAGGGTACGGATGTATGCAGCCTGGTGCACATGCAGGGTGCGACGCTGGCGGTCACGCTCAAGCTCCATTCCCAAGAACATCGTGGAGGACATAGGTCCTTCATCTTGTACGTAGATTGCACCAGGTTCTTCATTGACTGGACAGTTGTAGGACTGGGTGAGGCAATGAGCAGGTCATTGAAGTAGACAAGGATGGCCATGAATGGCTCTAAGGGGGCACTCAAGAAGAGTGCAGGATCAACAGTGCTGCGACGGTAACCTCCCTGCTCAAGAGTGGAGGAGATCTCCATGTTCCAAGAATGTGGCGACTGCTTGAGCCCATAGAGGGCCTTGCGCACTGGCCAGACCTTGTTTGTGCCATCAGCGAAGCTCGGTGGCTGGATCATGTAGATTTCTTCGTCGAGCTTCCCATGTAGGAAGGCATTGTTGACATCCATGTGCTCCAGTTCCCAGTCGTGCTCGGCGGCAAGACTCAACACTGCTTGAGTAGTGGTGTACCTATCAACAGATGTAAAGGTCCCTTCAAAGTCTATCTCAGGGATCTGAGAAAAACCCTTAGCTGTGAGGCAAGCCTTGTACCAGTCCACTCTCCCATCGGGCTTCAGCTTACGCCGCAGGACCCACTGGGCAGAGACTGCCTTGGGGCCTGGAGGGAGGTCCACGAGCTCAAAGACTCTATGCTCCTGGAGGGTTGTGAGCTCCTCCTACATGGCCTTCTCCTAGAGATCAGCATCAGGTACCTCACGAGCCTGTCACACAGTGGTAGGCTCTAGAGGGAGAGTGGGAAGGCCAGAGGCCACGAAACATGCGACAACATAATGGGCGACAGAGGACTCAAGAGCACCGTGGAACTCATGGGCTACGAGAGCGTAACCGACTAACGAGTTGGGATGTACAACGCTCACTGACAAACCACGTGCATCAAGGGTAGTGGGGTGAATTGAGGGGCCAGCTATGGGGGACGAGGTGCTGGAGCGTGTGACCCATTCAGTGGACTTAGAGGCTTTGGACGGGCCAACACGAACATACTCAGCAGGCATCCCAGAAGAGCGGAAGTGCCCACGAGAGGATTGAGAGGACTGAGAGGACTGAAGAGCACGGATTCTTCTCCCACAAGTGTAGGGCTCAGGGCCGGAGATCAGAGCCGAAGGTGCTTCACCTTCAGTGGCGTCAACCACCGAAAGGGACTCAGAGTTAGGAGATGAGTTAGGAGTAGAATGGAGAGGGGACTACATGGGAGTGGGTGCCGAGTGTGAGGACTCGGGACTGCTAGCGGACGGCGAGGACTCGGGACTGCCAATGGACGGCAAGGACGACACGGAATCTGAGGAGGACTGAGATGCAGCAGAATCAGAAGAAGCATGGGAGGATGAGGACCCCGAGGAGGAGGAGTCCTCATCCTCGTTGTCAGTGGTACGGAGAATAGGGGATGCCGTGTGAGAAGGAGAGGATGATGCATGGAGATCAGAGGCTAGAACAGACACATCCTCCCATGCCGACGGAGCTAGGAGAGAGAGGAAGGAGGAGGGACATGGGATAGGCCATGAGGGAAGACATCCTCGAAGAAGAGTGCATCACACAACTCAATGACATGAGAGAGGCCAGGATCCTAGAAGTGCCAAGCCTTGGACATGGTAGAGACACCAAGGAAGGTGCAAAGACGAACACGAGGGCTCGGTTTGCTGTCACAAAAGGCCTCTGGCATCCAGACGGCAACGACGCAACCCTAGACACGTGCCAGACGGAGGTCAGCACGACGGCCGTACCAGCGCTCAAAGGGGGTGATGTGACGAGGGAGGGGACCGTGGAGGACATGGCTCCACACCCTGGTCATGTAGGATATAGCCTTGAAGGAGAAGACATGGGAGAGACAAGACTCACTGAGGAGAGTACGAACACCGTCAGCAAGGGTGTGGTTCCAGTGTTTAGAGACGTCGTTTTGTTGGGGTGTGTAGGGAGCTAAGGTTTCCATATACAGCCCGCAAGATGTCAAGAAGCGAGCAGTGGGACCCATGAATTCCCCACAACGATCACAGCAAAACACTTTTAGACGGCGACAACACACCAGTTTGGCATGAGGCAGCCAGGCCTCCAGAGTGGGGTAGTCATCACTCTTTTGCCAAAGGGCAAAGACCCAACGCATGTGAGAGAATTCATCTTTGAGACAGAGGACATAGCGGCCAACCCCCTCGAGGGTCATGGACAAAAGGGTCCCATGACGTCTGCATGCAAGAGATCAAGAGGGTGAGACGTGGGGGACTCCGACGTGGAAAAAGGGGAACGGTGCATCTTGCCCTATGCACAGTCAAGACACTCAGTAGGGCAATGGGCAAAGAACGTGTCAGTGTCAAGGCCATGAGCGGGCTTGTCCCGGAGCAAGCAGTCAACAGCACCAGTGTGAATGTGACAGAGACAAGGATGGAGCAACTGTGAATGTGCCGAAGTGAGAGAGCATGCGACATGGACAAGAGCAGTCGAGGCGGGATGAGGTGCAAACGAGGACACACGGAACAAGTGGTCACATCAAGTGCCACATAGCAGGACACAGCCAGTGGTGCAATGCAACACAGAGGTAATGTCGTGGCTGGAGGAGAAGGCCATGCCCTGGCCGTCGAGAGTCGTAACAGAGAGCAGACTAAGCTCAAGAGTTGGGCCGCACAAAACATCAAGCAGAAAGATTTCACCTCCAGGGCCAACAAAGCAAACAACCCCAACACCCTGGACAGGTAAGAGCTGGCCAGAGCTGGTGCAAACAAAGCGAACGGAGCCAACAGGACCCAGAGAAACAAACGAGGAACGACAAGAGGTCATGTGGTGGGTGGCTCCTGAATCAAGGATCCAGAAGCTACTCATCACGCGTATAGACGCAGGGTCACGACTCATAGCAGCAATGACAGAGCAAGGAGGAAGGCACTGACTACAGGCAGCAAGGCAACAAGGAAGACCGTAAGACTGCCACTGCTCAATCCGTGTAACATCAACTGGGGAGCAACCCTGAACATGACCTGATGATGGACCACAAAGAGACAAATCAACGGCACACGCAAGCCCCCCCTCAACCGAGAGCACACTCTCACCTCCCTGGTGACGGAGGTATCGCTGGTGGACGGCATGAGAGAGAGCAGAGTCCAGCTGATGGTCGTCCTCAGACGGACCAGTGATGAGAACGCCAGGGGAGGAGCGCTGGGAGGTGTGGGTGGACGATGCCCAATGCGGAGGAGAGTAGAAACCGGACGGGGGCCCAAAGTAGACAGGGCCGCCAAACCCAGGGGACCAACCCTAGGGAGCGGGTGGAGGCGGTGAAGTCAGGGTAGTGTTGTAGATAGCAGCTGTTGGAGAGGGGGAGGAGGTGCGTCCTGCTAGGACAGTGGAGGTGGAGGAGCGAGCAGAGCCACCACCAGACCCTTTGGAACATGCCCTAAGTGCACGCATGGCTGAGGCAAGGCGAGCATCATCAAGAGGCGTTGGGCACTTAAGCGTCGCATGACCGGTGGCACCGCAGCTCCAGCACGTGACAGTGCTGGAGGAGGGAGATGGAGATGCGGCACTATCAGAATCACGGCCCTTGCCACCCCTTGCTCGCCCACCTCCACAAGAGGCAGCCCCTGGCCTTTACCTTTACCACCCCCCCACCCTGACCATCTCCTTTTGAAGCGAGAGATGTGGCTGTCGTGGTGGAAGTGGTGGTGGAGGATGGTGTAGAGGGAGAAGAGGAGGAAGAAGAGAGGACAGTGGCAGCTACTACAACTACGACGAGATGAATGCGTTTGTTCTGCAGCGAGCTCCACCAGTCTGACAGACGTTGGGAGGTAAACTCCCACAAGGTACCAACGCGAGAGGTTCCGTCAACAGGGACAGGGATGGCAGCCAGACGCTCAAGCTCAGTGGCCTTCACCTAACGGAAGATGTCACTAAGTTCCCACATAAGGACGTGCAATAGTCGCAGACTGTGAGCCCAATAGGTGTTGGCAGTCTTGTCAGCACGCATGGAAAGCGTGTTGAACTGGACAGTGAGAATGCTTTGAGGTGCATGCCCATTCACTGCCATGCGCCGCTTGATCAGTGCGTAAGCACCAACCAGGTCAGCAGTGGTGCGGAGTGCAGTGTCGGCATTGTAGGACCCGATTTCATCAGTGAGATTGTCGGGTTTGGCACAAATGAGAGCACGGAGAGCAGGGACAGACTTAGACTCAATAGGCACAAACAGTGGGGTAGCATAGAGATTGGGCTCATGGTAGTATTCCCATCAGCTCCCCCTATGCCAAGGCACTGAAACAAACCTCCCAAGAATGGAAGATGAGATTGGTGGTGAAGTGAGGTGGATTAGAGTCACAATCAGGTTTGCACTGCACTGCTTTGGCTGCAACTACACCAGCGACGGCGGCGTCTGCAAGAGGGTCAGAGGAAGATGATCTAGTGGTGGCGGATGCAGAAGCGAGTGAGTTGTAGAATGTAGCAGCAATGCCAGCAGATGAGGCGATGCACAATGTGGGCTGGAGGCAGTTAATAACCAAGTCACTAATGTGATCTGCGAAGGTTTCTTGGTCAGCTTGCTCAGCCTGCAGCTTTTGCTTAGCAGCGCGCAGAGAAGTGAGGGCAGCCTGCAGGGCCGTGCGCTCACGCTACAGCAGAGGATGCAAGGCCGTGTATTGGTCATCGTCAACTGCCATGTTGCCAGTGACTTGACTCTGCCGAGAAAATTTTGGCAGAGTTTCCCTTGCCCCAATGGGCGTGGGAAATGTGTGATGAGTGCGTCGGGAGTCCTCTTCAAGCAACAACTTGGACGCACAAACACGCCAATACACAAATTGCAAGAAGAGAGAGAGAGAGGGAGGGAGAGAGAGAGAGAGAGAGAGAGAGAGAGAGAGAGAGAGAGAGAGCAAGCTCACCAAGCACATCGGCGTAGTGAGAACAACGGTGGGAGAGCAGTTGCAATGGAGGAAGCGACAAATGCAATAGTAGCTGATGCAGAGACAATGAGACAGGCTACTCATGTCATCGCTACAGCTGACAGGGTGGAGATGGCTGCAACAATCGAGACCAACAGTTGGATGTGACGAGTTGCTGAAGATAAAGAGGAGGGCAAGGATGAGGCCAGTGCAGTGGAGATGTGAATGGAGGTAACAGTACTGGAGAGCTCCGTGGCCACTGCAGCTACTGCAGATGCAACTGCATCTGCTGCGGCAGAAATCTGGGTAACTATGTTGATGGTAGCAGCCACCAAAGGCCCTTGATAAACTGCAGCCGTAGTGCAGGTCTCAATGGCTTTGCCAGCGGTAGTGTCGCTGGTGCACGTGCAACACGTGCGGTGGCTGCAATAGCGGAGGTAACAACAGCACTAGACAAGAGTGCAGCCTGTAGGGTAGTCAGAATATCAGGAGATGGAGAAGAAGCCAACTCTATAGCTGTTGCGGCTGGGTATGTGGTACGGCATGAAGCTGACACCTCACATGTTGCTATTGTAGAGGATGATGCTGCGTAACAAGGAGTAGCACGGCAACATTGTTGGTGTGTTCTATGGGCAATGGGTGGGCTTACAGGTGATTGAAGAGGTCGATGATCAAGCGGTGGCACCGTGGCTAGTTTGTTCTGCGCTGTCGGGGAGTCGTTGGCGGCTGACTGATAATGCGCGGCGTAGATCTTGCTGTCTTCCCACTCATAGTAGTCGGCAAGGTCGTAGTCCTCACCGGAGTGGTACCTCGGGCTGCTGCGGCGAACCCTCAACCACACCTTCCTCTCCGCCCGCTCCTCGTAGTATGCGAGCTCTTTGTCGATGCGGGCACGCTCACGCACGGCTGTGGGCAACGTGGGGTCTGGCTCGATGTCAGGTGGACACGCCAGTGCGTCGAGTTCTTGGCTGCTCGCAGGGCTGCCAGAGGTGCTGAGAGGTGCACGGGGACGAGCTTCAGCTTCTGCGGTTGATGTTGCTGCAGTAGATGACTCGGCTGCAGTAAGGTCCGTGCGCGGGGTCAAGGCACCACGGGTGTGGTGGTTGAAGCTCAGATGGGTGCGGCGGTTACAAGACCCGTCGTCACCACAGGTTGGTTTGTACGCTCGGCAAGCGAGCCAACAGTAGCTGCCGTGGCCACACCGTGAATAGTGCATGCTGAGGTCGAGGCACGGCCGGTGAAGGAGGAGGACGGAGGCGGAGAGACCCTAGCACCGTAGTCATAGTGGTGCACGAGGTAGGCCCCGTGCACGAGACCGGAGCACCATGCAGAGTGCGGGTGCAATGTGTGGTGCTACGATGAATGCGCACACATGGCTACTAAGAGATGGGAGTGGCGGTCAGTGCTACCACGTGGCCGAAGTGCATGCGGAAGCCGGAGCACGGCACAGGAAGATGGACGGCGGCGGAGGGGATCCGATGCCGAAGAAGCAGTGGTGCACGAGACTACAGCACCACATATAGTACGAGTGTGGTATGTGCTACTGCGAAGAGTGTGCATGTACGGCTGTTGAAGACGGGAGCGGAAGTCGGTGCCATCACGTGGCAGCACCGATGTGCATGCGGAGGCCAAACCTCGGCGGAGTGCAAGGGGAAGATTGCGAAGATGTGCGTGTCTTGTGCACGAGAGTAGAGCACAACGTGAACCACGGGTACGATATGTGCGGCTGCAAGGGGTAGTGGCTATTGCTATGGCCTCTACATGCTAGAGTCGCAAGTGTGTTGCTTGCATGTGATCACTCGCCACGTAGAAGTGGCCAGACGAGGTCGCAGGACTGTCGCGAGGAGGAAGAGGTCCTCCTGCTCTGATACCAGTAGGTGGCTTTGGTTGCTAAGCAAGCAAGCAAGTAAGCAAGCGACGGGCTGATACCATGGATCGGGGGTAAGCTCACGTAGTAAATATTGAAAACAAGACAAGTGAGCGAGTAACAAGTGGTTCAAGTGATAAGCGCCGGTTGACCGGGCCACCCACGCGAGTCACTCGATGTGGGGCCCGAGCGCCACTCAGGGATCAAACCCGACCATGGAGTAAGCGAGCTCCAGACGGTTTCTCACACGCTGAAGTAAACCGGACGTGTGGTCCCGAGGGATCAGCAATCCGGTTCATTATGCTGAAGGCATGCAAGTGTGTAGGAATCCAACCACACCACAAACATGCACTCCTACAACTGTATCCCTCATTTTGGCATGTAGAGTCACCACTAAACTAAGGCTCGCTGTAGGGTCGGTGTTGGTGCTGTGGTCACCACTCGGCAGCTTGATAGTGTCACCACCACTGTGCACCACATGCTACATCACAGTCTTGCACCAGATATCCTGAGTCCAAATTAATCACCTATAGTGATGATGCGTGTGTGTGTGCATAGAGACAAGAGGGCACTTGCATGTGTAACAGCCATAACAAACACCTCATTCGTAACTCGACACTTGTATACGAATGTTCGATCATTGCAACACTTGTCACCAAAGTACACTTACCACTAATTGTTTAATGCTCAAGTTTCCCAATTTCTAAACCGTATTCTGCCTCACAACCTCTACCTGTTTACCATTTAAGCTCCGTTCGGCGCAACACTTGGTATCAAAGCAAAGCGGTGCTAGAGAGGCATCCAACAACTTTACCTATCCGGGGGACTACCTTGCACAAACCTTGAACGCATATCGCACTTCAGGACTTTGTAGTCTTCACGACAACGACGTAAAGTGAGTGAGCGCAACCGACGACGAGTAGCGGGTCTTCGACGACAGCTTCAGCGATGGAGGTTTAGAACGTGCAAATGCACGCAAACCCTGAATCGACAGCAAATGCTGGTGTGGTAGGTTCTTTGGCAGCTGGAACAACCCCAACATCTTCGGCAACCAATTTGGTCACGGACCCAATGGCGATGAACCAGTTTTCATAATCAGCAGCCTCGACGACGACAGCAAGGACGACATGTGGCATTGGACGACATGCGCAGATCAACAAGAAGGTGGCGAGCCGGATTTCCACATTTGAGGGTGTCAATAACCACCTATTCCAACAACTCAATGCCGCGATGTAGGCTTTTTGCAACGCAAGCGTACATGAAGCGGTGCTCGTCGAGAGAAATTCCCAACTCTCGAGCAAACCCAAAACTTGTCCGGCTCCACCAGAATTGTTCAACCATGCAAACTCAAAAGGACCGACGTTCATGATGTGGCTGACGAGATTGGAGGTGTACTTTACTGCTGCTGGTGTGAATGGTGATCAAAAGAAAATTGACCTTGCGGCCGCGCTTTTGCGTGGCACGGGGTAAAGTTGGTGGTCTGATCTAAGGACCATCGAACGACAATACGAGACCTGTTGTGTGAACCGAGGGGCGCCCAACGTGATGGTCACACGCCCAGCCCTTGGGGTAAACCTCCCAACCCTCAATCCCTTGGTGTGTGGGCCAACCCTTGAGATGTCGCACGAACCTCTCCTAGCAGCAAGACCAGTGCTAGTGATCTAGGTTCCTGCCGCGCGACTCTCCCGGCGGTGTTTGCACCAAGGTGCGCTACGGAAGACTTGTAGGACCGAATGGATGTGTGCAAAGCAATGCATGGAGCACAAGGAGATTTGGGTAAAGAATGAATCCTTCAGACTTGATAGATCAGTACAAGGCAATGTACATAGTCTCTGGATAAGATTGGCATGCCTAGAACAACCCCTAGGCTTCCTTATGTATCAGCCCCAATGAGCCAGCCGAAAGATACTCAGCGCCCCGAAGCCCTCTATCGGGGCGCACTCATGCTAATGACACATGAATCATGTATTATGCACCGCGAGCTTTCCAACGCACCAAAGAACGCCTCAATCCGTGAAGAAACGGCTAAGTTATGACCGTTTGAGTGCTCCACGCGTGACGGCCGCTGACAGCACCGCCAGCGGCGGTCACGGCCGCCCGAAGCGCCCCTGCTTGCGAATGCAGCTCCAACCGCCATCGCGAAGTGCCCATGGACTTCAATGAACCTTGCCCCATTGGCTAAGTGTCCATCCAGGGGCACTTTGGCTGTAGTGGGCGAGAAAGTCGCTCCGCCGGGCTCAGGGTCGAACAGGTACGTCTCCTGTTTTCTGGAGGTGCGCCTCCCACCTTTGCACGGCCGTATCTTTCTCTTCCCTGCACCAAATGACCCGGTTCTCGGGTCTATTTTGCACGTTTTTTCACTTAGAATACAATAGAAGCATCAAATCATGCACCTGACCTCATCATGATGACGTAATCACCGCCTTGACCGGCGGCTCCCATAACAAGCTTAGCATCAGCTACGACCAACGGCACCCGTCTCACATCGCCTATCGCAGGCGTTCTACCATTGGAGGAGATTAAACCACAGTGGCAAGATGCACTGACACTACCAACTGACTAGAATGAATTCTTGCGAGCGATGCTCGCACGCTTTGGATGACTAAACAAAAACTCCAATGCATGGTACAAGCTCTAGAGTCTACATCAATAGTCTGTGGCGGAGTACACGCAGAGATTCCGCGAGATTATCACCACAGCAAACATCGCCCACGACAAACTCTGTTTTTACTACAATGGCTTCAAGCGAGATCTCCGGTGAGCAATTGCTGTTTTTGACATCCAAAACGACTTACCACGGATGATCGCAACAGCAGAAAGGATTGATAGTGCCGACTTCAACGCTTGGATCGAGGAATGTTATGGCTGGTGAACTCCTAACCACAGTTAGTGGAAAAGAAAAGGACCAGTCGGCGCACTCCTCACCTCTGATGGAAGTGGACACCGTCGACCAAAGAGAGAATTGGACCTAATTCAACTACAAAAAAGTTGGGAAAATTGCTCGCAACTGTCCGAGCAGGCAGCAAGCCAAAAACTGGGGGAAGTCACAGAAAAATGAGTCAAGAAATGGCAAAGGCGAGGAGTGGAAGGCGCAACTCTTATTTGTGAGGAGAGATCTGCACCGAACGATCGCCCATTTGAACTGCCTATATAGCCGTAGAGGGTTCTTGAGATCTCAAAGTTCGACAAGGTGTACGAGGATGACCAACCGGTGATACTACTAAATGTTTAGCCTCGAGGATGCAAAAGTCAAAGAACGGTACCAACACTATTGGATGGAGGAGCTTCACACACCTTTGTGAGCAATGACATGGTTTGCAAGCTGGGATTGCAGACCAAACCAGGGGTGTTTGAAGGAAAAACCGTTGGAGACCACCAATACAGAGACTCCCAGAACCACTACGGTTACAAGAGGGAGATCAAAGAGATGTAACGCTCCACACTTCGATGATTTTGTCATGGTACACCTCAACGATATTCTGGTGTACAGATGCACTCCAAAGGAGCACAATGGACATCTTTGAGAAGTTCTCGAAGTTTTACGAAGAGAGAAGCTTTTTGGAAAACATCTGAAATGCAATCTTTGGCCATTGTTTGATCGAGTTTGTGGGTCAGGTCATCAATGGCGGATGGATCACCATGGACCCAAAAAAGGAGGTAGCAGTCGCAGATTGGTCGACGCCCACTAACGTTTGAGAAATTCAGGTATTTCTCAGATTCTGCAGCTACTACCGGAGATTCATACAAGACTACGCTCGATTTCCAGCGCCTCTTTTCGACCTCACTTGAAAAGAAAACGGGTGGCGGTGGGGACATAGCTAACAAGAAGCGTTCACCGCTCTGACCTGGGCGCTAGCCCTAGAATTAGCCGATCAAACGGTCGACAACGGCATGGCCACCTATGCATCAGATCAAGCCATTGGCGCGGTCCTTCTGCATGACCATGGCAATGGGGACCAACCAGTCGCCTCGATGTCTCGAAAAATGCAAGGACATGAACTCAACTATGTAGTCTAAGAGAAGCAGATGTTGGAGGTCTTGCACGCATTCAAGATCTGGCGATGCTATGAAGATTTTCCTTGATGCATTGTGCGCACCAACAACCATGCGTTAAAACATTTTAAGACGTAGCTAAATCTCAGTTAACGTCAAACTCGATGGATGGAGTTCCTTTAATCCGGGTTTGACTATGACACTGAGTACCGGCCAGGCAAAATCGATCCGATAGACGCACACGATTGCCGACCTGATGTTATGGCTAACGTGGCAATGCTTCAGCTTAAGCGAAACCTGTACCTCGAGCGACTGTTTGCACGAGGCTATGACAAGCATGGGGGATATGATAAAGCAAAATTCTGGTTTGACGCATCCAATTGGCGATGAGACTTCACCCGCCAAGTGGTCGTTCTCCAAAACAACAAACTTTGTTGAATGTTGCTCGAAGAGTGCCACAATGCCGGGCCAGGTGGACAATTTGGAGAGGACAAGATGCTGAAGAAGTTGGCCGAAATCTATTGGTGGGACAAGATGCAATGCGGCTTGGCCAACTTCTGCAAAACCTGCGACATATGTCAGTGACAAAAATCCTGTCACACGAGGCCACCCGGGCTTGTGCAACCGCTCCCTGTTTTAACGGAACCATGGGCAGACATCTCCATGGAATTCCTCATAAGATTACAAGTCACACCTGAAGGATATGACGTAGTCCTCGTGGTTGTCGACAGGTTTTCCAGAATTTCCTACTTCATCCCGACAAGGACCACCGTCACTGCCAAGGGAATCGTACGGTTGTTCCTAAACAACATCGTATGGCTGCATGGCGTACCAAGAACCATCACAAGGAACAGAGATGTTCGATTTACCAGCCGTGTTTGGCGCAAACTGATGACTCGCTATGGCAGGAGAATTCAACTTTCAACAAAGTTTCATCCTCAAACCGACAGTCAAACTGAGCGGACCAATCAGACGCTCAAACGACTACTCCGAACACTATGGGAACCACACGGGACGGATGGGGCGCAATAACCTTCAACCACCAAAATTTCATGTAATTCAATAGTTTCCACCGCAATGGATAAAACTCCATTTGAAGTGGTGTATGAAAAACTTTCTGCCACAATAGCCGGACTACAAAGTCGCAGCAACATTCCTATAGTCGACATTAAAGACGGAGACTTCACCACCATCTGGGAGGAAACACGACAAACACCAGCGAAGACACAAGTAGCAATCAAACGAGGAGCTAACCGACATCGCAACGATGACGTATTTGCCGCCAGCGACCGAGTCCTCCTCAGCTCTGCCAACATCAGATTCCGTGGAGTCGACTGTTCAAAACTCAAACCGCAATGGTTGGGGCCATTTCAGATCGCGCGCATGCAAACCCCTGTGGTTGCAGGACTCAAACTCGTTGAAATTTTGCAAGTTCATCCAGTGTTCCACGTCAGCAAACTCTAGCACTACCGAGACCCCGGAGAGAATATCCCTGGCATGAATGTCCCTCCTCCGCCTCTTATTCGAGTGGATGAAGACACAGAGCACATCCTTGTGGACACGCACAATGCGCTCCATACAATGCAGCTAGATTGTGAGCCTCATGCCCTTCCAAAAGATCTCCACACTGTGGAGGAAGGATGTGTTCGTGACTGGCCCCAAATTTGTCGAGGTAGGCAAATCGTGGCTACCACCGGCGGTGGCATCAGCACCTGCGGGCCACTACACTTGCTGATGCATCCACACCTGGGTCACATTATGCAAGGCCTTGTCAAGGTCATCACATCAACGGCTTGCCTCATGAGCGGCCAGGCACTGCAACTGGCGATCGCGGACGAGGTCCGTGATGCTCTGACCAACGTGGGCCAGCAGGTCGTAGAACATGAATTCAGCTTTGATATCGCCAGAGTGTCGGCGATAGCCTCCGGGGCCTCGTATTGTCTTTGTACCTTTATCCACTGCAAGAGAGTGCGGTTTGTGTACATACCTCCAAGGAGTCCCACCTTCCAGAGGAGGTTGTTGTCAGCAACGATGTTCGAGTGGGAATTGGTCTATCCCATTGTGGCCACATCGTAGGAAGGGAGGTCCGCTCCCACTCCTCCGGATGGTACCGCACCTCCACCGTTGGTGGTGATCTTGAGTCAGCTTGCCGTCTCAGCCAACTCAGCAAGCCTTTGACGATCGTTGCAAATTGCCTTTGCGGCAACGTTGCTTGGCTCGTTCTCACGAGAACTTCCCGCGTGGCTACTTTTGCTTCCCTTGCTGCTCTCGGCAGCCTTGTTGCTTTCGGCAACTTCAGGCAGTCCGGCAAGCATCTTGCCCTTCTAGAGTGATCGGATTGATTTTACCACACAACAATGATGATGATCTCATTCCTTGTCACCTCTGCCATTGTCGGCGGTGTGCTCTTTGTCAGGGTCCACGCCCGGGTTGTCCTCCCCGAGCGTGTTGTCTGTCGCATGGGGATTACCCACGTGCACGTTGATGTTCTTGCTGAGCACTTTCTTGACTTCCTTATGCTTCTCGGTGTTGCGGAGGTTGGTGATGGTTGCCTTAAGAGGTACGGGTGCCTTTGATTTGGCAACCGTGCTCATGGCGGCGGCTCTCAAGACTTGGATTCTGCCAAGGACGTGTGGTGAGGCCGTCACCACCTTGCCCTTGTTGGTATTTACAGGTCCGGCACTTGCCATTCCGTCACCTATGAAACTAGCACATGAAGACCGTTGTGAGGATTAGCCCACAATTTCAAGGAGGTATTGCCTCCCAATGTCTCCTTGCTCTCACAATTGGCGAGGCAAGTATGAATTTGAATTTTTCTTTCCTAGGCCGCCACGGCCGACATAGCCACGTGGTAGTATAACACTATTTTTCTAGGCCACCATGGTCAGCATAAGCATGCGGGTTTTGAAACTAGTCTTTCTAAGCCGTGACTCACGGCACTTGGTAGTGACTAGAATATAGGAAAATAGACAATTGTAATTCAAGGGAATGACAAGGAGTGTGAGATCCGCTCACACAAACAAGGAGTAAAAGTGGGAGATGAGTTCCAACTATTCCCAGTAACTCCTTCACCCCATTTTCTTTCTTCTTGTCTTCCTCTTGTCTTCTTGTCTTCCTTGGAATCCTCTTCATATTCCTTGACGCCTCCCGCGTCTCTTGGCGGTGTCTCCCTTGAGCCGGCGGCGTTGGAGAAATCGTCAAAAATCTTCAAGATATTACTCACCTTTGTTTTAGGGTGCTCTTAGGCTATGAGAGTCCTTCATTTTGGGAAATGCGGCTTTCCCAATTTTTGGATACAAGAGGGAAGGTGTCTTGAAGGGAGAGAGAAAGTTGGTGGTTTGGGGGTGGGCACTCCTCACCCCGTCCCACAAAAACTCGACTAGTCCCCTAAAGGTAAGAGTAATCCCAAAGAAATGGGATTGGCATAGGGAGCTCTTCAAGAGTTTCTAACGCACTTGACGACGGTTGAATGGATAAGTGTAGATGCCATACCCCCCTATGGATTTTTTATTATTATTGTAGCTGCTCATAATTCTCCATATCTGGTGTAGCCACTGGAACCGTTGCACAGTTGTTCGCAAGGGTTTCTTGGCTCTGATACCACAATAAGGGGTCGAGTCTCCAGCTCCTGCACTTAGGTCGTCGTCAGAGTTTGCATAATGGCGTCCAAAGCTCACTCGAGGGGTCTTCCCCTTCGCGTCACTTTTGAGGTCATCGTCATCAACGACCTGTGCAGGGAGAGTTGAAGTCTCCGAAGGCCCATTTCCATTCTTACCTTGCCCCTTCATTCTGGGTCGCAAACAAGGGGGGCATTCCTTCAAACTCGTGAGCTTGCAAAAGTTTTTTGTAAGCAAAACTCAAATTTTGTAACAAACAAACTTGAGTTTTTTTCTCAAGGCACGGTGCAAAATCGTCGCGTGGGAGATACATGTAGCAATTTTGTGCCGGTGCTAAATGCTCTTCCTGTGCCTCACTCCCTTGCTCTCTATCCCTTGCCTTGCTTACTTGAGGAGGCGAGGAGGAGAGAACGAGAAAGAGGGCTCGAGGCCACAGGCCTCAGCCCTCGAGGCCTTGCAGCTTCCCGGCTGTCAATCAAGCCACCAGCTCGATTGGCGGGTGGCTCGCCGGCGGGTGGCTGGCCGGTCACTTAACCGGTCGCTGGCCACCCAGCCAGTAGCCAGGGGGTGGCTGGCCACTGGTCAATTCTCGCAATGGTGGGGGTGGCTCGCGACCACCCCCTCGCTATCACGAAGTGGGAGTGTGAACCGGGCGCAGTGTGCTAGCCTCAACCGGATGGTGTAGGCACCAACCGGCGGCAACGACGACCAAGGGGAGGCCGGTGCACACCTTCCTGGGTTTGCAAAAGCATAAGTCCATCTTGGGGGAGTACGGGAACACGTGTGGCACAATGGGAGTAAACTGTACTTGTTATCCAAGTGTCAACATACAAGACTATATGTACATGATAGCACATCCTAGGTGACCCAGGGTCGCCGAGCCATGCGCGGCCCTGTACAGGCCACAGATGAGCGTTATTACTTTAGCATCACTTAGCTCATCTTTCCAGCTTTCCAACGCATCAAGAATTGCGTTATTCCGTGGATGAACGGCCAAGATATGGCCGTTTCCATTAACCACGGCAATCTGCTGCTGGCAGCACCACTAGCGGCAATGACGGCCGCCCGAAGCGCCCTTTCTGGTAAAAACACACCGGGGTGCCATTTTGAAGCGCCCTTGGCCCTCAATGATCCTTGAATCATTGACTTTCTGTGCCCCCAAGGCGCACTTTGGCCTTGTTGGGTCTTCTGAGGGTCGAGCCTTGGTCCTTGGGGACGATTTCCCGTCACCTTTTTCCCCTTGGCCGGTCCAATCTTTGGCCGTGCGTATCTTCCTCAATTCTTGATGGATTGACCCCGTTCTTGGGTGTATCTCGCACGGTTTTTCCTTTAGATTCCAAATCCACATTCAAATTATTAATTCAAGGAATCCACAATCCGTAATCAGTGCCATTGGCACTGTCTAGCTTATGGGGAGGGCAAGACCGGCCCTCCCGCCTACACGCGAAGACATAAAACACTTATGTCTCCTAGGTTGGTTGTTGATGATGGTTGCCCCCTAGAGTGATGCAAAGGGGGGATACCCCTCCAATGAGATCAAAATTCCATTATGCAAGCTTTTACCGTGACCCTTGAAGTGATAGCAGTTACATCTCGAGTCACATGAGCGGGATTCCGAGTTGCATCCCAAATGCATTTTTGAGTAGGTAGGTCCTTTGCATGATATGCCGGGGTGGGGTATTGGTATTGGGCGTGGTAAGAGAATGATGTGAATTGGTAAAGGGAATTTTTGCTTGATTGCGATCGAGCGATGACCCGTTTGTCATCTGTTTTCTCTCGACATGAAAATCACCTACTATGACGATATTACGCCAAATGGAGCGTAGATGGTGAACAGGTAGAAGTTACGGGACACAACATGATTTTGAGTTTAATGCACTTGAGAAATTCATGATCAGCACTAAGTGTACTTTGGTGACAAGTGTTGAAATGATCGAACATGTATATACAAGTGCCAAGTTACGAATGAGGCATAGTCAGGGTCGTTGGGTCGATTGTCGAGCGACGTGTCTGGAGTCGTGTTATGAGTGGTCGGATTCAAGAAAGTCCGCCGAGAAATTGTGAAGATGCAAGATGCATCTTGGTAAATCCAGATTCGTCTCAGTGCATTAAGAAGTCAACCGAGAGGTCGTGATACTCCTGTTCGTAGGTTTGCGAGAGTGGTTGAAGCTGTTAGAAGGATCGGGAACATCCACATAATGCGGGGTAGTTGGCCAATTTGCCCTCAACCGTCGGAGTAAATATCACGGTTCTCAAGACGCGATGAGTTGTTTGTGTACTAACAGAAATGTCCACTCGGAAAGATTAGGGACTTGTGTAAATCTCGTACATAAGACTTCCCTTACTTTTAGCCGCGACGTCCCAGTGTGCGTGTAAATGTGGCCCGGTGACGGCGGTTGTAGCCGTCGATGAGATGATCGACATCTTGGAGGTTGTCGTAGGGTTCCTAGCTGTTATACGCGATGTCGTAGTCATGCCACTTGAAGATACATTCTGTTTTCTTGCCTCGGCCAGTGGGGCGACCTCGCCACGACGTGACTTGAGGACAAGCTCTTCAAGTATGTGGTCAAGGAGAGGGACGTGCAGCAACCACACCTTGAGTGGCAGCCCATGTTGTAGGAGGCTTTCTATGCAATCATGCGTAAGAAGTGCACCCAATGTGAGGAGGTGCAACGTGCCACAAGATTAAGGACTTCATGCAAATGAGTAGCTTGCTCAAAGCCTACTTAAGCGAGTTCACCGCACTCGTGGAGGAAGGCAAAAGATTCACCAAAAGCGACAAAACTCACACCTTCAAGTACTCGGAGTGCATGCTGCTGGAGTACTTGCGGGATGTTTTGGCCAACGAGAAGCTGAAGGACAAGACCACCAGGATGACAACTAGCCAAGCTTGGACAAGATGGAGGATGTCGTATGACTACATGAGCGTTGTGTTTTTGGTGAACCCAAAGCACTACTCTGATGCAATGCCAAACGCGCATACACAGAAAGGTTGTGACATGCATCTGGACGTTGTAGGGATTGGTGGGTCAGCATGATAGCAAAGCAGGGCCAAGGGCAAGCAGCCCGTAAACCCTCTAGCCAAGAAGGGTGGTGGCCACAAGGTCCCGAACAACAAGCGCAACCGTGACAATGACAACATGCAGGCAGTGCGTGAGCATCACAACACAGCCTTCCGCGATGGGCTCTATCACAACTGCATTCAGCGGCACCTTTGGGCCTAGCGTCCTAAGGCATTTGGTGGGCAAGAGGCCAAAGCGTTGGCCGCAACTACGGCACCTCGTGGAGATGGTATAGCAGAAGGCCACGGACAGGGCCGTAGACAGGGTCGCGGTTGCAACAATGGGCCTAGTCGTGGTGATGGACAAGGCAGTGGAGCAAGTTTTCTCCACCTCTGAGTGACATTTGTGGAGACTACTCTGGGGAGAAACTGGATCACAGATGTGGGTTCATGTTTTCAGATGAGGATGTAATAAAATTTGAGTTTTTGGCGAGTTCAAATTTCTCTATTATATTCTCTCCTCTTGTTGGGCCTCATTCTCTACTTGCTGACTAATATTGTCCACTAAACCTTGCATTTTCGACAATATGCATGATCATACATGCTTAGTGGTGGCAACAGTAACCACTGTGCAAAATTTGTGTGTCACAATGATTAAAGAAAACATCCTCAATGGGATGAGTTCAATCACGTTTGCTGTACCTTTGGCCGACGATGTTGACCCAGTCAAATTTAAGGATTGGAAGATGTCCATTGAATTTACATGTGTCCACAATGCGGACTTGAGCAGGTGAATCATGGGAGCTATGGAGTCCACTGTATAGATTCCATGTTTATCACAAACACGACTTGCCTTTGCCGAGCCTGTTCACTCGGAAGAGTGGAGGTAACATGACGATGCAATTCAAAAGACATCTAACTGGCGCTTCCGTGAACGTATCGGCTAGCACTGGAGGGGACGACTCTTTCTTCTCCTTGGCTTTACCCAACAAGTGGGCCTTCAGTTTGAGCCATCAAATGGCATATTTGTCCTTGGTGAAAATCATATGGTACCCATGATTGGTGCATGTAAAGCAAAAACTTGCATTCAAGGTTACACACAGAGTGTCACGTTGAAGGTTCCGAACCTTCTTCAATGTTTGACATGGTGCTAGGCAATCCTTGGCTCCGTAACAACAAGGCTCTGATGTGCTTTGAAACAAAACTCTTGATCCTTTAGAAGGGAAAACATTGCTCTATGTTGATTCCAAGCAAAAAACTGTCATCGACGCAGCTAAAGATCCATGCCAGCGTGTCTGCAATGCATGTCGAGAGAAAAATTCGACAAGGGTGTCAATGATTCTAAGCGTAGCTGAAAGAAGTGGAGAATGACATAAAGGAAACAACGACACTAGAGATAAAATCTCTATTTGTGGAGTTTTGTGATGTATTCTAAGACCCACTGGCTGGGCTTTTACCAGAACGACACATGAGTCGCACTGTTTCGCAACAACCAGAGGCAACTCCTCCATTCTGACCCATGTACCACCTGATTCCAAGAGAGAGGCAAGAGACCAAATGTCAAATCAATGAGTACCTTGCAAAGAGGTGGATCGAGCCAAGTAGCTCACTGTACGTTGCATCGATGCTTTTTGTGAAGAACAATTATGGTGGTTTACGCTTGTGCGTGGACCAGCGGGTGCTGAGCAAGCTAATGATGAAAAATCGATTCCCCTTACCACGGATCGAGAAGTTGCTTGACCAACTCCAAGGGGGAAATCGATGTCCCCAAGGAGTAAGCCTAAAGGGTACCATTAAATCTGCATTACAGGAGATGATGTCCCCAAACCGCATTTCAAACGCACATGGGAAACTCATTCTTTCGATTTTTATGCTTTGGGCTAACAAACACCCCAACAACATTCAAGGAGAAATAAACCGAATGCTCGCCAAATAACTTGGCCAGTTTGTCTTGGTTTACTTGGACAATATTCTAGTTTTCTCCAAATCCATGGAAGAGCACATAGAACATGTGCGCGAGGTCCTCGCAATCCTGCGAGATTTAAAATTCTATGCAAAAGTGAGCAAGTGCAAGTTTGCACAAGATGAGCTCAAATACCTTGGACACATAGTCGGCAATGACGGTATCCGTGTCGGCCCATGAGCCATCATGGACTGGCCACGCCCCAAGAATATTGGGAAGATTTGGTCTTTTCTTGGCCTTGGAAATTATTTCTGATGGTTTATGCAAGCACATTTGATCCTGGTAGCACTGCTAACCTGGCTCACGCAGAAGGACGTACATTGGAATTGGAATTCTGATTGCAAGATTGCCTTTATCAAAGTCAAAGAGCTTCTATCTATAATGCTCTTCCTAGCTCTTCCATATCCATCGCAACTATGAGAGGTGCGATGTGATGCACTGCTATGTTGACCTGGCCACCACGCACCCCGGCACATCGATGTGCACCACGGCACATCAATGTGGTCCCCCTCCCCCCCCACATCGGCACCTCGGCCACCCCGGCCGAGGGGGGGGGGGGGGGCAAGTTTTGTGAGGTGCAGAGTTCACAATTGGCAAAAGCTGAAATTCAAGCATTTTTGTATGTTTCCCTTCCAACGCCTGAGCCTTTCATACAAAGCATTCACACTTCTCATTCATCCCTTTACCATTATGACACTGTTTTGGTTACCAACATGATAAAATTAGCAGGCACACTCTATCTAATCTATGCTTCAAGCCCCTATGCAAAGTGGGCCTCATGCAGTGCATGGTCTGAAGCACTATCTTGCCTAATCATGTCACATAGCTCAAAAAGCGACAGCAAGGATTATGGACAGCTACAAGACATGACAGCAGGAGATGTGGTAAAAAACATTTCACCATGTTGGAAGAGATGCATTGTTCAAAGTATAAACACTCAAACACACACACACACACACACACAC
>SZWC01001199.1:196885-217990 GCA_023375785.1 Penium margaritaceum | reverse complement strand
CTCTCCCTCTCTCTCTCTCTCTCTCTCTCTCTCTCTCTCTCTCTCTCTCTCTCTCTCTCTCTCTCTCTCTCTCTCTCTCTCTCTCTTGCTCGCCACGAGGACAAGTCGGGACGAGGGTACAAGGCTACGAGCCTTGTCCTCAAGGCCCCTCATGGCCTCCTAGCTGCCGATCAAGTCATCTTCTCAATCGACGGCTGGCGGCCCGCATGCGAGTGCCCGGTCTATCACTTGACCGGCGACCTGCCATCCAACTGGCTAGCAGCTAGCAAGTGGCTGACCATCGGCCAGTGTTCTCTGTGGTGAGGGGTGGTTGGGAACCAATTCCTTGTTTTTGCAACATGAGAGCACGGAACCGTCCCCGTCGACTTTGTTGTATTCCTTCCCACCAGTATGAACTGTCCTGGGTCATGACCATCAAGGAGGGCTGCTACATACAGAAGCATCATTTTTTATAGTTTCCACGGCCAACTAAACATGACCACATGCACAACACTTTGACCCGGGTTGTAGCTTGTAGGTTTTTATGGCTAGCGACCTCCCCCTCCAAGAGAGAGGATCTGCGCGACATCCGCGTTGGGCATCCCCAACCTCTTATGATCACATGTCCATGAATGGCACCCACTAGGAGTGATGTTCATTTTTCTTCACATTATCGTGGCACACAGTGCAACACATCGGTTTGTGCAAGCTGTAAGCTCGCTCTAATACTCGTGGCAAATGATTTTCAGGTCCCCAAACATTATGTTGAGGTCCCAAACCAGCCAAATGAATGAGGTATTCCTTAGCAACACATGGCCAAATTGTACGCCCTTGGTGTTGTAGTAGGCAAAAGACCTCGTGTTGGTTGTTGAAAACAAAACTTGTGGATCGTGGTTGACCGTTTCCTCCTCTCGTGTATGGAGCCAAAAGGCTCACACACAAAAAATCATGTACCATCATACTCTATAGGAGTAGTAATCGGTACACCTAATGTGATGCGTGGAATGATGGGAAAGAACCCAATCCACTTTACCTCTAGAACTTCATGCAAAGATTCATAATGCTCAGTTTCGCGTTGTTGCCGATGTCAAACGAGACCTCACAGCGACTATTGTCGGCATAAGATTTTTCGTTTCAAGCAGCTTGAAGGTGATCCCTCTCCCCTTCTAACAAGGAGGATATCGTTCAATAAAGGCTTGAGCAAAGGGAATATGTCCCTCTTTGCTCCTAGATGTTACACTTAGTGGCCATGCATGTGGTGCTATGTGACAGATGGGACATGCATTCATTGATGTATGCATCTCGGTCTAAGATGACTAGGCCTAGGTTTTTGTCAGCAGCTCGGATGACAGTAGATTTGTCATCTCTTAGCCTTTTGAGAGCATTCCATGGTTTCCTGGGTAAAGCTCTTCTATGCTTGAGATTGGAGCTATAAAAGGAGTGTGAGACTTCATGTATGAGGGATTGGCAGGCTTCCTCTACCTCACATGGTGCCTTGGGTGGCATCCATGATGTGTTCGGGATCCTAAATTTGGGGATGCCTTTGCGAGGGCTATCATTGACGAAACACATGAGTCAAACAGATCTGAAAAGGATCTTCTAGGCTAGATGAGATTCCAGCAAAGGAGCAGGCACTAGGACGTATGGCAAAGTTGAGGCCGAGATTAAGTAGTTTGGATTCATCAACGGTGAGGCACCTCTGACTGAGGTTGTGCACACCGGTGTTGGCCATTCTACTTAAATCTGTGAGGGGGTTTTTTAACTGAAGAGAAGCAGAGCCAGGTCATGTTCAACGAATGTGGCTGGGTCATCGGTGACTGTGAGGAAGAGAAGCTCGAGGTCAGACGACTCTGTTGGTAGTGGAATGGTGCACAGGTTCAGCCGCTCCCCTTGTTGTGCTTTCGTCCGTGCGAGCCTCTCAGACTGCCGTAGCTGCTCCCCACTTTCCTTTCCACCTTTGTTGATGCATGCAGGCCGTCATGGCAGCTACGGTATGTTGCTTTGCTGCTCCTCCTCATCAGATTCGGCTGCTGGCTCCTTCTCCTTCTCAGCTCCCTCCACCTCCTTGTCATTGCTTCTGTCTTCTCCACCTTTGGTACCCCACCCACGACCATCGCCGCAGTTGGTCCGCCCCTCGGATGACATATTGTCTGAGCCTAGGAGGCCGTCTCGACCAAAATGACAGATTGTCGCTCCTTGAACAAAGACGATGTAGACGCAGCAACGTTTTATGTACTGTTCAGTATGGCAGACAGCACTGCGACCCGGTACTTTAAACCGGTTTGCAAGGTGAGTCAAACGTGAATGTAAACTGAGAATTACCGTGTGCAAATTTCATGGCTGACGGTGGCTAAGAGACTTATTCGGCAAAATGTGATTGGCCCTAAAACCGTGGATCTAGGCATCCTACAGCAGGGCATCCATGGCGTCCGTCCGTCTAGTCAGAAAATGCTTGGTAGCAATTGCATGTAGAATGGAGTATGCCGTCGGCGCCTATGAGTGGTCCTCCGATGCACGTTGAAGGCCTGACACCGTGGTATGCCACATAGCCGGCGTGAAGCTGTACTTTACAGATGAAGATAATTCTCCCACTAGGGTCCAGTTTTGCTGTTGTCACGATCTCCGGACCTGCCTCCGGCCAGCATGAAAATTGGGCATCGGAGTCAAGTCATGAAATGTGGGTAAAGCGTGTTTTTTTTTTTTGTTTACTTTGCGTATGGTGCACTCCGATTGAAAGTTTTGGGGAGAATGGAAGGGAAATGCCAAAAATTGGGCATTGTTGTAACGGCACTAGCCGTTTGGCGACGAAGTTCTGAACCCAAAACGTAGGCCCTCAGAAAGTGTAGTCCAAGGAGAGCAGCGAATGGTCGCCTCGGCCATCTTGGCTGAGACGAACCGCGCCACAAACGGACATAGTTGTCATAGGGAATTTTTGCAAACATGCACCTTAACCCCAATCATTCCATGTGGCAGAGCCACGCTGGAACAGGACCCTAGCGCCAAGCTAGGAGTGGAGGAGGAGTGATGCGATGGATTTTCCATCGCAACACTCCTTTCACCTAGAATCCGGCCACAGATACTCTCCAGGCTAGAGTCGAACCAGACTCTAGCCTATTATACTTTTCCATGCTTTGGCTCCTCGAAACTTGAGCCTCGAGTACCCGAAGCACCTGATACTTATTTAACGACTATTTTTAACCGTAAAAATGGTCCGTACGCTACATTTCACCCGCTTTGAACCGTCCCGGTTCGTCTTTTCTCATGGAGGTTTGATCATCGAGTACTGCATGATGCAAACCATGCAACAATAAGTGCAAACAAGATCACATGTATGAACCCTTGTCATCCGCAACACGGTTGCGTCACGTTCACGCACAACTGACCACACACTTGTGGTTTTTGTGATTATGGTCATTTGCGTACAACATCCACTGTTGATTGCGTGATCCCTAGGCTATTACGAAGATGAGACACATACAATCCTTGTATGTTCTTCACAAGTGTTGATGAGTCTTTAACGAATACTCATCATACGTGAGTATCGATGGCATAGTCGATGCCTTTTGGAACGTACATTGTCAACAATGTTTTGCAAGTCTGGAAGAGAGTGCATAGGATGAATTTTCCCATATTCAGTGTGGTACATGATCAGTCAAGTGTTTTGGGGATGCCTCCTCCCCTTTTGCAAGGAGCGTTCCTGCAACGAATTAACTGGGCGTCCCCGCAGGTCCGCACAGCACTCCCCATGTCGTTTGGACATGATCTCTTCCGAGGGGATGCTGCCAAGGTGGTACCTCCCAGCAACAATGTTATTACGTGCAACCCAGTATCTAGACATCAGTCCTCTCGGGTTGCAAACACGTGTTCATGACCACGCGTAGGTCTACTAGACCTCTTTCAGCACCTGTGGATTGGTTGGCTTAACTCAACCAAGCTCCACTATCCATGCAACTTGCCTGCTAGGTTTTATTTTAGGGTTGGGAGGCACCAAGGTCCTAAGACATGGTTGCTGAGCACACTTTTTTTTCCTTTCAAAGATTGTGCTCATCTTTGAAGGAGGCGGCATTGGTCGTCTGGAATGCGCAACTGTTATCAACGTCCATCATTAGACACGGCAATACTTTGACCTAGATGACAATGGTTTCAACCATCATCTCCTCATTTCTGTCTGAGATGGGTACCGTAGGCTGCCGCTCACGTCCCTGTCAAAAGCACACTACTTTTGAACGAGGTACGCTGAGATAACCGATCTCAATACGCATGGATCCTATCCACAAACAAAGTGTTCGTCGTATGATGTTCACCAAACGGGTGTAACATGATCACAATCATTGCAGTACAAGTTGGAATAACACCTTTTAGGTGTCAATTCTATGTGATTGTGATCAAACACTTCCGAATCACATTCGGTGATCCTGGAACAACTAGTTCCTAAATCTTATTTGTGATTATGCACTTGCATCCAAGGGTTCCATTCGAGAACCCGTCAATGGATTGTTTTTGCCAAGTTGCAACAATCCGCATTGCTTCAATGTCTTCTATTGAGTACATTTGGTACTTCCACTTCATGGAATGTTTGTCATATGCCGTACCCAAGTTACTTGTAGAGGGTATCGCCCTCATCGAAGACATGTGAAAAACCACCACAATCCTGGATATTACCGTAGCAACATCCAAAAACCTACTGTACTTGCATTCAACAATGTACATCAATTCACCCATCCCCAAAACCAAGGGGCTTGAGTCACTTCACCATGACCTTTGAGGTCAGTGATGCATGGCTCCACTACACCGTAGTCGTTATGATCCCTCTCAGAGATTGGTTTTGTTCCAAAAAATTGAATAGTCGGTGCAACACCATGCCTTTGGTATGATCAGAATTGATCCACGCGATGTTTGAAGAGCGTAACATACACAACTAGTGTACTGTGTCATGATGCTCTCAACTTTGAGAAGTTTCTCTAAACATCAAAAGAATCTGATAAGAAGTTTTGTTTCTCAAAGTCCATCTTCAAGATTCCTCATATCAACATTTAGTTATGACACAGTGGTCATAACTTTGCCTCAATAATGATTATGACTCATTATGTGGTCGGTCGGACCACGAAGATGTAGGTGCTAATACACTGTTAGTTGAAAGCTATCGGCTTATAGATTGTTCCACGGTCACAAGGTTTGAATGCAAAACCTAGACCCTGACGTGATCCCAACTATGTCGTAGTTGGTTTGTGGAAATCTATGAGATCGTCATAGTTTTCAGGAGTACCATCAAGTAGAGAATGAGTGTCGCTCATTTTCTCTTAAATGGATTTTCATCGAACTGTGGATTAATTCATGTCATCGACGTCGGTTCATGTGTTTTTGTCTATCAATGTCCATGACGTGTTCACTCATCGAGTGATGATAAACTGAAGGTGTCGCCTTCAAATTTGTTCACTTTAGACATTCGGTCAATCTTGCCATACACCAGTTTTGACTCTTGCAATCTTTGACCACCGCACTGTGGCGTCTCAAGTCGTGGAGGACCCATCAAGGAGTCTCTGTCCCTCTCTGGCGCAATTACAACCCCCATTGACAAGAATCATTGTCTTCTGAACAAGATTGTGAGTACACTCGTGTACCTTTTTATTGTCGATATTGGTCGGGTACCCCGATTTGTATCCATCACTCACCGAGTGAGAGGGTGTTAATGGTTTCGCATTGATAATTTATTCAAGCGTATCATCCTTGACACGTTCCATCACAGACCGATGGTTTCATCGACCATGACTGATGATGCGGGGAACCTCCAAAAGGTACTTATGCATCATGTACACATTCGCACGATGGTGATCCTCAAGGATTGCAGTCAGTGTGCTAACAGACCAGGTCCACTTCATATCTCACGACATAGTCATGATGCGGACTCATTCATGAAATGATCACATTTGAACATTGCAGCACCATGGGACGTGCAAATGGCGTAGCACATGTCCTGCGCCCACCAAACCACTTGTTTGGTGAAATGGTGTCGCCATTTTTATTGAAGACATCAGTTGATATAGTCAGCTTGTTCAATTGTCACAAAACCATTGTGATTGTTCGTTCGTCCCACTTATCCATAACGTAATGGTATGGTCAACGCACCAACAGTTAGTGGATAAGGTTTTTGTGCATGTTGTGCACGTTTTCCATGCTTGCCATGTACACAATTTCATGTGCCTGAAGTACCATGGTATGAATCGCATACCTTGACCCACTGAAAAGAGGGTTGTCTCTAGCACTTGGTCATGTGTTGTGACCTCCTGCGGTCATGCAACCCGTGCATGTTTAGGAACTCGGCTCAATCGACTAGGCTTTTGTAGCAAATTCCATCAATGGATATGGAGGAGTTTTTCCTCCTTTAGCATGGTCCATATTTGAGGATATCGTTGTCGTCACATGTGATTTATTCGTGAACATTAGGTTCATACTTCTCTCGGAAGTACCTTCCCATATTGCTATCGGCAGGGCAAAGTTTTTAACTTCCAATGGTTATCACTGTCAGTGGCGACCAAGATCGTTATGTTTTTGTTTCGCCGTTCGGGCGTACATCTGATCTCCACAGTCGTCTGTGATTGTTTAGCCATGCCTGTCGGTTCTCCTTTGAAGGATTCAACAGTCTGCCCATCCTTGACTTTGTCAAAATACCTTACAAACGTCAAACGACGTGTTTTTGGCACTTTGAATTACACGTTTGATGTACTTGTCCATAGAACCACTCCACACATACATCGTATGCTTTCATCTGGTGGTCTATCGCAAGCTAGCCTGTCGAGACAAAGTTGGCTATTTCTTTCTACTTGATACGACGGGGTGCAATCGGCACCCATGTTATTATTGCAATTGGCATCTTATAGCATGTGTTGTGCCATCAACACTAGCATAGCTAGTCCAATCACAGCTCATGCCCATAGTGCCTTCGGCACTTGCATTAGTGGTGCATTCGACACCCATGACAAATGTGCAACCCGCAGCTTTTGCCAATCGTGCAATCGGCATTTATGACAACAGTCCATTCGGCACTCGTGTCAACGGTTTAGTCGATGCACTCATCGGCCATGCATTCAACATCATGGTAATCGTGCGTTTGGTACTCACGTGGATGCAACGACTGCATTTTCCATGTTGGTCATATTCCAGGTGCAACCGGCACCTGTCAATGGACCACCTTGTGTGGGTTTCCACCATCGCGTGTGTGTTGGGTGCAATAGGCACTCACATTCTCCATTCATCAAAATCCAAGCACACATGACTTACCCAATATCCTTGGTGCAATCAGCACCCACGTGGATATGAAATCAGCATTTGCTTCGGTCATCTCTCTGAAGACCATGAGCAGTGCATTTGGCACCATCACCATGAACGCCTTCGACATTCGTGACTCAAGTGCACTCGAATGGCACTTTTCAGTGATGTGTCCGACACCAACTTTTTTTTTGCAACCAAACCATATCCTGTTGTCAGTAGTGCAATCGGCACTCGTTTTGTGCAGTCTATACATTTCACATTGTTGTGGCGAGTGGGAGAATCTTTGAGTGGTTGCAACACGTTCGTTGTCTCTTCAAATTGTCTTTGATGATTCATCTCATTAGGCGTCACCATTGTGGTTTTGCAACGTGGTGCATGCAGTATTTGACGTTTTGCGTAAACAAGACTGTTTAGCGCATGTACAACCCGCCTTGAGCCATGTCGTGGCTTTTAACGGTCACCCTTCGTGGTTTTCTCACAAACGACCCCAAACTTTGAGGTTCATCCAGGAAAAGTTAGGCACAATCGGTGCTCAATTTCTCGTGTCAAAACATTTCCAAGTGAGTTCCGTCCAGGACATAGAAAACTGTCGGTTCTACTCTTGTTTGTGCTTCGGAACGGAAAAGAAAAGAAAATCAGAAGTGCTGATTATTAGAAGAGCTCAACCAGACTTTTTTTTTTGGCGACGTCAAAACCCATTGTCAACTTGACCACACACCCAGTTTGACCACAAAAAAATTCGCCGTTTCAAACGATTTTTAAAATGGTTAGCATAGAATTCCTCAACTTGAGGATCTATGAAAATTCTGACACGTCAAGTGCCTTTTTTTTTTCGCTTGATGCTTGGAACACTCAAAGCGTATCCCGGTGTATGTTGGGAAAACTGTCGGTTTTCTCCTTTTTCCGTGGACAGGAAAGTATTTGAGAACAACAATTGAGAACTTCTCATAATATTGTAAAGCTTGAACTAAACTCCATGCCGCTTCTTGCGATCAAAACCGGGTTTAAACAGAGACGTTGTCTCCTTTGCCATGGGCAAGTCCTTCAAGGCCTAGAAAACAAAATGTAAGGGAATTGTGATAGTCGAAGTTGACACTTGTCAATTCAAACCTGCCGGCTCAACTGGCTGCGCCGATCGCATGCACACAAGTGTATCCGCTGAACACTGAATAACGCGAGTGCGACAGCGGCGAGGGAGGGGCAGGGAAGCTCCCTCTTTGCTCCCGTGCCGTCGGCGCCTGAGAGGAGAGCGGGAAGGAAGCTTCGCGTCCTCCTTCCTTTTCTGGCGCCGTCCACGCATGTGAAGAGGGAGGGAGGGAAGTTCTGCTCCCTTTCTCCCTTTCTGGCGCCGTCAGCGACTAAGAGGAGGGGGAGAGGGGAGTGGCGCTCCCTTTCTCCCCTTCTAGCACCGTCGGCAACTGAGAGGAGGGAAAGAGGGGAGTACCATTCCCTCTCTCCCTTCCTAGCACCGTCGGCGGCTGAGAGAAGGGGGAGAGGGGACTGCCGCTCCCTCTCTCCCTTCCTAGCGCCGTCGGCATTTGAGAGGAGGGGGAGAGGGGAGTGCCGCTCCCTCTCTCCCTTCCTAGAGCCATCGGCACCTGAAAGGACGAGGGAGAAGGGAGTGTCGTTCCCTCTCTCCCTTCCTAGCGCCATCGGCACCTGAGAGGACGGGGGAGAAGGAAGTACCGCTCCCTCTCTCCCCTTCTAGTGCCGTCGGCACCTGAGATGAGCGGGAGAGGGGGGGTCATCCCCTCTTCATCTCTTACGCCCTCCAAGTCGGCCCTCACCTGTCACCACTCGCTATTGGGCCTGTTGGGCCAATCAGCGAGCCCATCGGGCTACTCCCGAAGAAGCGACCGAGCCGGCTCGGGCGCCATTTGCTATCAGCAAAGTGAAGCGGTTGTTGTTCTGTTTTTTTCTAGCTCGCCGACGCAACGGGTGCGTGAGCGAGCAAGCAAGCAAACGAACAAGCAAGCTAGCTCGTTGCCACCGGTCGGGCGGCGTTCACAAACGTGATGTTAGTCCATACCTAGTCCAAAGACTCCATCGATGGGGGTTAGCTCGATTCTCTCGTTGTAAATGCCCGATCGACGAGCATCGACAGTTTTGACGAGGAAGCAACGGCCAGATGGATCTTAAGAATCAGAGAATTTGCGAAAGTCTGGCTCTGATGCCAATGTAACGGCACTGGCTATTTGGCGACTATTTTATGAACCCAAAACATAGGCCCTCAAAAAGTGTAGTCCAAGAAGAGTAGCGAATGGTCGCCTCAGCCATTCTGGCTGAGACGAACCGTGCCACAAACAGACATAGTCATCATAGGGCATTTTTGCAAACATGCATCTTAATCCTAATCGTTCCACGTGGCAGTGCCACGCTGGAACAGGACCCTAGCGCCAAGCCAGGAGTGGAGGAGTGACGCGATGGATTTCACATTGCAACACTCCTTTCACCTAGAATCCAGCCACAGATACTTACCACGCTAGAGTCGAACCAGACTCTGGCTTATCATTTTTTTCATGCTTTGGCTCCTCGAAACTTGAGCCTCGAGTACCCAAAGCACCCGATAACTACTTAACGACCATTTTTAACCGTATAAATGGTACGTACGCTATAATAGTAGTCATCTTCTCCCACGAGTGGATTATACGTAATTGAAGTTTTCAAACGTGGGTAACCTGCGCAAAACCTTTTCAAATGGTGGACGAAAAGGAGCCCCCCTTTAAAAAATGTCCCACTTGATTCAACAATGACCATCGTCGCCACCGAAGGAAAAGCGCGGCTGTTTTCTGAACAACATCGTATGGCTACACGACGTACCAAGTGAGAAAATGCGTGGAAGCTTCCTAGAGATATTGCCGCTGACTAGGCGTCAGTGCCTGGTCAAACGGTGACGACAGTCACAGTCGTGCACACAACGGCAAGGATCAGGCTAGGGAACACAAGGCAAAGTGTCAGAATGCTTCAATAGCATTTGCAGAGAGAAATGACAAATGACGGGTCCATGGCATAAGTACCTATCGCGGCGCACGGCGGGTGTCGCATGCGGCAGTGCAAAGTCTGTCTTAAAACTGGCCCAAAACCACTGTTTTGGCCGTAACTCTGCGTAGACAACTCAGAACGCTACGCCGTCTGAACCTTCACGTGCAAAATCTCAAGCCGGACGCTACGACTGGTCACATGCATGCATCCGGCAACAAATGGTGGATAGACAATGAAAGGACATGCAAATCGGGCCCACGGCCAGTCCAACGATAAAATCCTAAAAGCTGCAGAAAAACCGTAGAAGGTCCCAGATAGCATCCATGACTGTATGGCGACCGTGGATCAGCTCCGAGTAGGTAGTCCACCGCCAGACAACACCTCGGTGCCACCTGGGTCCGCATCAGGGATCTGCACGAGCATGGACACGGCCGACAGGATCGTCACAAATCACAACACCAAGAACCATCACAAGCGATAGAGATGGTCGATTCACTAGCCGTTTTTTGCTTGAACTAATGACTCGTTACGATAGCATAATTGCATTTTCCACTGTGTTTCATCCTCAAATTGACAGTCAAACCGAGCGTACAAACCAGACGCTCGAACAACTTCTCCAAATACTATGCCAACCTCATGGGACGGATTGGGAAAAAAAAACTTCCGACCGCCAAAATTGCATACAATTCGGGAATGTCTTGCGCACTGGGTAAAACTCCATTTCAAGTGGTGTACGAAAAACTTCCTACATACCAACCGGACTACAAAGTCACAGCAACATCCTTGCCATCGACGCTCAAATGCCAAGACTTGACCATCTGGGAGGAAACACGACAAATCCTTGCCAAGACACAAGCACGAATGAAACGAGCAGATGACCGACATCACAACGACAACATATTCACCACTAGAGACAAAGTCCTCAGCTAAGCCAACATCAAACTCCGCAGAGCCGACTGTCTGGAGCTGAAACCCCAGTGCTTAGGACCGTTTTGAGATCAATCGCATGAAAAACCCTTCTGATTGCGTGACTCAAACTTGCCGGCACTATGCAAGTTCATCCGGTGTTCCATGTCAGCACACTCGAGCACTACCAAGACCTCGAAGAGAACTTCCCTGGTAGAGATGTCTGTTGGTTTTTTGCGCTCATTGTGCTCTGTTGTGTCCTCCCGGCTTGTGTACATTGGCGTGCAGATGACTGACGGCGAGACTGGACGCTTATGGAGTGTCGTCCGGTGGAGCCAACGCACGCTCAGGTCGTCTCGCAGTTTGTTGGAGCCCCCTCTCTCCGGCGACGTGTTCAGCTCCATCGGCAAGCCTCCTCGGCGGTCGCGCTGCCGGCAGTCACTGCCACCGTAGTCGCTACCTGCATGCGTGTAGCGCGTACTGTCGTGCCTGCGTCGTCATGCGCTGCCTAGGGTCCCAGTTGCATGTTGCATGGCCCTGTTTGGCAGCATAAACTATCGTGGGCACTGTCTGGGTTCAGGCTGCCATAACTCCTCGCTACTTTTTTTCTAGCAGATTCTGACCGCACGGCTGCGTTCGCAGCTTTGGTATTATGGTATGGTCTAGTTTTCAGGCAAAACGGACGACGCCCGGGTTTTGGGCTGTCGGCCGTCTGGCAGGCCTCACCGAGAAAACCTGCCAGCCTGAAATTAGCTATTTTCTGATTGGCTGATGAACTGAGTAACAAGCTCTACAGAGCTGGGGGGGGGTAGAACTTGGAGGGGTCCCCCATTGCTGTTCATTCTTCATTNCAGGCATCCTCGGCGGTCGTGCTGCCGGCGGTCATTGACACCGCATTTGCTGCTTGCATGTGTCCAGCGCGTCCTATTGCGTCTGCGTCGTCATGCACTTCCTAGGGTCGCAGTTGCATGTTGCATGGCCCTGTTCGGCAGCACAAACCATTGTGGGCATTATCTGGGTTTAGGCTGCCATAACTCCTCGCTACTATTTTTCTAGCAGATTCTGACCGCACGGCTGCGTTCGCAGCTTTGGTATTATGGTATGGTCTAGTTTTCAGGCAAAACGGACGACGCCCGGGTTTTGGGCTGTCGGCCGTCTGGCAGGCCTCACCGAGAAAACCTGCCAGCCTGAAATTAGCTATTTTCTGATTGGCTGATGAACTGAGTAACAAGCTCTACAGAGCTGGGGGGGGGTAGAACTTGGAGGGGTCCCGCATTGCTGTTCATTCTTCATTCCTAATCAGTTACTATCAGTTTTCAGCTGCTTTCTAGCGCTAACTCTGGTGCGCGCGTTTCTGAGTAACAAACCCAGAGCTTCCAGACTTAGACTCTAGAGCAGCAGACTGAGGGGGAAGCTGACTTAAGCATCGAGCGTGGAAGCCCGCACGCTGCATCAACAACGCTACAGCCCGAACCTGCTGCACAGTTTTCCATTTATGTCCCTCCTCCGCCTCTCGTTCAAGTGGATGAGTGCACAGAGTACGTCATGGAGGACATCCTCGGCCATCGATGACGAGGCAAAATGACAATATCTTCTCAAGTGGCACGGCTATGACGCCGCCCACAACAGCTGGGAACCCTATGATAGTGTCTGACACGCCGATCACCTCATTGACAGCTATTACTACCGTCACCAGGCCACAACTATACGCACGTCGGGACGTTATGGCTAATCGGGGGAAGTGTTACTTACCAGACGTACACGAGTCACTAATCTTTCCGAGTGTGCATTTGTGTTATTACACAAATAGCCCATGGTGTCGTGAGACTGCGATATCCACTTGGACGACCGAGGGTAAATCGGCCAACTGCCCCTCCTTGAGTGAATCTTCTCGAACCTGATGCTGTACATACAGCTTACTGTGACCTCTCGGCTCACGCCCATTGCCTTACAGACTCCTAATGAGGCGGAGGGCACATAAGACTGGGGGAGTAGACGCGAGCTCGGCAAAGCGTATGCATCACCTGCATGCTGGCGATAACCTTGTCTTCTCCACCCTTGCTCGCTTTGTTTCTAGCAGCAGAGCCCCGACTCTACTCTGCTCTGTCACCCTATGTGACCTAGATTAGTCTTACCCGTGTTGTGTTAATTCTGACTGGCATAGATGAATCCAAAACTGGAAATTGGCATAGTGTGTTGTTTTTTTTAGGTTTTGAGTGGCCTTATGCCCTCGAAGTGGGGATGAGCGCCAGCAAGCTTCGCTTGCCGGCCGATGGGTGAGCTCGATTAGCAAATCTCACTCGTAGGAACATACACTCTCGTTGTTTCTCACTCTAACTCCACGCACACGCCACCATTACTCCTCCCGTCTGTCCACACTGTCATGTGCAACGCATAGACATGAGGGAAGAAGTGTACCGTGTGACTGTTTGAACCTTCGGACACTCTTGCGAATGCGCAACAGAAGTATCATGGCCTTTCGGTTGACTTCTCGACGCACCGAGACGGATATGGATTTATAAAGATGTATCTTCACCGTCGATTCTCGAAGACCCGCCGATTTCTCGACGGACCTTCTCAAATCCAACCATTCACGAAGCGAGTCTGTAGATGTCGCCCGACAATTGACCCGACGACCCCAATTATGCCCCTTTTGTATCTCAACACTTGTATATATATGTTCGATCATTTCGACATCTGTCATCGAAGTACACTCATCGCTAATCATAAATTGTTGAATTGTCCTAAATTCTAAATCGTATCCTGCCTTGCAAATTCTACCTGTTCACCATGTATGCTCTGTTTGGCATAAAAAATTCACTATTTGGCATAATAGAAACTCTTGTCGGTGCAGAAGGTGCGAATCCGGATTGTTATAAAAATGCAGGGTTGAATAAAGTTAGTGCTTTCGTGGTGGGGGTGAATGATTTCTTTCGTTCCCAGTTTGGGGGGAATCATGTTGATTCTCCGAGACGATGGGTATATGGTCATTCCGCCCTTCACTGATTGAATTGCCCCTTGCCCATGAGTAGCTGCTGCTGCCGTGGCAACTTGTTCTCGACACGTCAACCTGTAATGGCATTGGAGCCGGATCCCCCGGAGGCCGCGCGGCTCGGACGATTGGGAGTGTCTGCGTTGGTAGAAAGGGTTTGCGGCGGGGGACATAACTTAGGGTGTGTTCTTGTACCTCCGAATTTCGGAATCCGAGAAGGAATCCGTGTGAAACCGCGGATTCCTGAGCTAATCGGCGGATTCGAGCAAAGTTTCGGAATCCGAGGACCATGGTTATCATTTCTAATGATCACTGCAGTTTGCAGGAAAAGTAGTCGTCGACAAGTCACGTAGCGTGGGCGTATACTCGGCGACACAAGTAGACTACACACAGATGGCAATGCGTTTGTTTGCGAACCCTACATTTCAATGCATCGCAAAGTTGACCTGTAGAAACATAAAATTTCAAAATCAGTTTGGGTCAAGCAGAATCCAGAGGATCACGTTAGGTTCGCCGGCCGAGCGAGAAACCAGAAATGGATTTTGGTATTCAGCTCAATCGGCTATACTGTCGCCGTAAGATGGAAAGAGAGCGCACGGTTAGACTACTGTGGTATTCTCGGGCCTTTCCGCCAAGCTTCCTCCGTCAGGATNTCCGTGTGAAACCGCGGATTCCTGAGCTAATCGGCGGATTCGAGCAAAGTTTCGGAATCCGAGGACCATGGTTATCATTTCTAATGATCACTGCAGTTTGCAGGAAAAGTAGTCGTCGACAAGTCACGTAGCGTGGGCGTATACTCGGCGACACAAGTAGACTACACACAGATGGCAATGCGTTTGTTTGCGAACCCTACATTTCAATGCATCGCAAAGTTGACCTGTAGAAACATAAAATTTCAAAATCAGTTTGGGTCAAGCAGAATCCAGAGGATCACGTTAGGTTCGCCGGCCGAGCGAGAAACCAGAAATGGATTTTGGTATTCAGCTCAATCGGCTATACTGTCGCCGTAAGATGGAAAGAGAGCGCACGGTTAGACTACTGTGGTATTCTCGGGCCTTTCCGCCAAGCTTCCTCCGTCAGGATTCGACAAGGAATTTGTTGTGTATGTGAACAGCGTGACATGCACCACCTCGGAATCCGAATCGGATTCCTACACGGATTCCGAATTTCGGAGGTACAAGAACACACCCTTAGATCTCCCGGACGGCCGTTTCCCGTGTCCAGGTCGACGTGTGAGAGGTGCGCCGAGACGGGGCGCGGTAGGGCTGAAGGGTGCATTCCACTTGGACCTCCAACCCACGTGGGAAAAAAAGGCGCAGCATCCCTTGCTGCAGCAGAAAGTTCTATCTGTGGACACGGCTTGCAAGCAGGGATGCTGCCTCCGCCGTGGCAGCAACCCTTCCTAGGGCTCCCTCACATTCACGCATAGCAACTCTCCGCCCGTGTAGAAACTACCGGGAAATTCAAATGCACCAATCGCAGGAAATAATTTTCAATGGGCAATCACATAAATAGGCCTCGCAAGTGCGCACCGCAGGTGCTGGCGACGGTCCAGGAAGTAGTGCGTCGAAAGGTTGGTTCGTCCGGTTTTCGCCTATCCAGCATGCGCGAACATGCAAGCGACGCCTACGACCGTGTCAGGTGGTCGATGTTGGGAGGTTTGCGACTCGGCACTTGCTAAGACTTCGTCGACCTACGGAGGTTGAGGAAGTCCTAGCAAGTCCTCGCACCGCCAACTCCACCAAACCTGAAAGAGTACTTTCCACGTAGGCATCGCCGACTTCAAAAGCCAGTTGAACTCCTCTCTTCCCTCCAGATAAAGACGGACTTCATCATCGCATGAATACGAGGGAGCCCCTAGTTCGTTCTGATCTCCGAACTTGGAACATGAGAACCGCATCCATTCAGCAAACTGCCTTTAAAGGTTCAAAGGGGAACACCAAGGATCTTTATTTGAAGAAGAAAATATCCAGATACCCCGAGTTAAGAGGCCAAACTCGCCAAACCCCCCGTCGCCGGAATGGCAACAGGACGCCCCGCCTCTTATTTTTTGACGACCAAAAAAGCCCCGTCTTCACTTTTTGGACACAATAAGCCCCGCGATGGCCCTAGGGGTAGATTGTTTCGATAAAACAAACCCCGACATGAGGGGTATATTGTAACATCACAATCTACCCCATTTCCTTATTGAGTCGTCTAAGGTATTTTTAGCATTTTTTGTCTTTCTCGGAACACATCCTAAGAAACAGATGGAAAAGCCTCTTATCGTTAGGTGTCATCTTTGAATGGCTAGAGTGTTTGTTTTTCAAACCCCCCTCCCCAAATGACGTGCAATGTATCCGTCCCACCCCCCCTCGCAATTTTGGAAGGTCTTATTTACTTCATAAATGTTTTTCATAGCAAAAACATTTTTATATGGAGAGATTACACTGAAGTCGCAAAATGGAAATGTCTAGACAATGACCACGTACCCGACATGGTACCTTGGCACCGACACTCTGGCTGCGGGGCGTCATGAAATCAAGGTTTTGAAGTCGCAGCTTATGGAGATCAAAAATCGAATCACGGGGCGAATGGAGATCCAAAGCCTTCGAACAGGGTGGATAGCATTTTCAAAAATCTGGAATGGGGTACCTCATAACTTTGTCGTTATTTAAAAGAATGAACAATTTTCTGTCGTGCCGTGGTCACTTCTGGTTGGCCTGCCCATACCAGCAACTACGGTCACCCTCCAGCAACCACGAGGGTTGTTCACATTCCGTCTACGAAAAACTCGTACCAAGACACACAATCGAGAAGGGACCACCTCTCTAGACTGCTGTTTAGAACTTGAAAATTATGCTCCACAATTCCGTTTTTTCTCATTCAGAATGCCACCATGTCGGATTTTCTATCACGATAAGCTATGGATTTTGTTTTATGATCACGATATGCCACGAAGGAAACATACGAGGACATTGCGTACCTTGCAAACTAAAGGCCTTTGATGAAATCGTATATTCCCCTCATGGCTAAAGAGCTAATTCACTTGTGTCACATCAAAGTGAACTTAGGTTTGCTTTGAGCAAACAAAATGTTGTTGAACATAAGTAGGACTAGAATTGAAAGGGAAATGTTGTTGACGGTGAAAGTTACGTCCAAAGATCCTTTTTAACTATCACTCTTGATGTATTTTGTGCACACGGTACCACACAAAAAGCTAGGCCAAATGTTTTCCGTTTGCAAGGAGAGAGTATGTACGCAATTTTGACTTCCATAATTATGGAGGTCAATCAAGTTTGACACATCACATGGTAACCAAATATCTCAACCAAAGGCATAAAATGACTCTCTCTATCAGAAAATGTTGATTCTCGTGACTAGCTTTTGCAAAGCATGGCATCAATGGGACCTCATTTTCAAGTAATGGCAATTAGGTTTCTTTAGTGAGGAAAGCGTGGCATACAATGACTTTATAATTTAGTCACTTTTGCACAAAGCCATAGCTGAATCCCGAAAATGGCCCATCTATTGTTCACTTGTAGTGTTTTCATCGTTTATCCGGTCACTTTTAACTTCACCAAAAAAGTTGTTTGCACATAAAAAAGGTTGGGAGACTAAAGCCCCCCTTAGTAAGAAGCGAGCCTTCCAAGACCCAGGCCTAGAAGGAGCCTAAACCTTGAAAAAACCAATAACCCCTGAATGTTATGAGGGGCTTTTCACGAAAGTGAGTTCTCTACAATTTCAAGCTACTTGTTGGGTTTGGGGGAAAACTATCATGAGTCTAAACCTAAAAGGTGAAGTTCAAAGGTTAAGCTCATAGATGGCATAGTGCGTTCGGCCTGGTATGGGAACGAGCCATTTTGCCGTTAGTATTTGGAACTTATCTTAAGACAATAGTCTTGAAGCAAGTTTACTCTACACGGTGAGGAAACAAGGATGAGACAAATGTACCCTTCAAATCAATGAAAAAGAAATATGCCTTCTATAAGAATGTTAAACAAGGCTTAAATTACATGCAAAACCAAATAGAAAGAAGTATAGTTTCGAAAGATGATTCGGAAAAGTAAAACGTTTTTGTTAACATAACGTAACATGAACTAAATCTTGATCGCAATTGTGGGAGTGCGTAAACAAGGTTGTTCCAATGGTTGTGCACATAAAAAAAATTCGACAATTTGGTTTTTGTAAGAGAGGCAAAAAAACCGATTGGTTTGGTCGTGGATACTTCCGAAACATTTATGAAGGGTATACAAAAAAACCATGCATGTATGGCACCACGCAACATGTTTGCTTCACATGTTGCACTCTAGATGGTTACTTTGTCTTTGGTAAGCTTGTAGCAAGTGATGTGATAGGGCAATTTGTGTAAGTGATGAAATTTTTAAAGAAATAATACAAGAATACTATGTACACATTCATAGTATTTGAAAAATCTAGGCATCATGTAACATCCTAGTTTTGGCATAGAATAAGGCATTATCCATTAAGTCAAACCAATCAGAAAATGTAGCTTGGGTATTTATTTATTTAAACAGGTAATTTGTGCTAAGTTGGGTATCATTCCAATCATAAATGCACACAAGGTCAAGATTTCCCTGTCATTTGTTGGTTCATAGCTAGGTGTTATGGAAGACGATGGAGCATACACTTTGATTGATGAAATCATTGGAGTGGGATATATGTTGTACTATCCTCCACCCAATACACTTATTTAGTGTTGGACCATTCATCATCACTTGTTGCTGTGAAGGCACCGTCTCGTTCTTTCATTCACTTAAAGGTTATCTTCAACCAATGATGAATGCCACTTTGTAGAGGAAAAGATGATATGGTAAAATGTGATTCTTAAGCTATTTGTTTGTGACAGCAAGTGTAATCTGATCAAAGTTATTATAAGTACTCACTATATGCCAAAAAGTGAGGAAATAAGAGTGAGGCATAATTGGGGGTCAAATTGATTGAGTTGAGATACGTGTTTCACGTTACATCATGTATGATGTTCTGTCAAAAGCCTCCTAACTTCCACCAAGAATTTTGGGTGTCTTGGAAACATCAATGTACTTATTTGTTAAGAAATTTTTTGAAAGATATTCTAAGATGAATGTGGTTTGGGATAGATTATTGTTTCACACTTATCAAAAGTGGTTGAACCCATGACAACCTTGTTGAATGGATCATTACAAGTCATGATTGTTGGAAAAAAATGTCCTTGTCTAAAGATTGCAAAAACCTTCAGGTTTTCACACGTGTCATGAATTTAAAGATATAAATACCCTCAATTTTCTTTGGATTATTTGTGCACGTCAAAGAAATAACGTGTTCAGAGTAAAAAAATAGACTAGAAAGAAAGGATCATGTCAACTGTTGTCCAATAAACTCCCCTCTTAAAGATTTAGTGAAAAATTATTCTCTAAGATTCCTAAATGTCAAAATTCACACATCTACTCATAAATAGTGGTGGCCCTTCAATAATTCACCCCACCATTCTCTCTCTCTCTCTCTCTCTCTCTCTCTCTCTCTATCTCTCTCTCTCTCTCTCTCTCTCACACAATCTCACTCTTTGTGTGTGTATGTGTGTGAAAAAGGGGTAAAAATAACATCAATTTCATGACTGTAGGCAAACCTTTATGAGAGGATTTTGGTCAAAATTTCATAATTGGTTTCACGAAAACATAAAGAGATAATTTTTGTTAATTTCATTGTAATATTGCAGGTTAAAAAATAAAAACAATTGGAAGCTGTATTACGTTTGTTTGAGTTTAAAAAAATTCATTCACTTTCACTCTAAGAATAAAAGGAAACCTTGCCTTCGATGAACATGAAACTAGTTTTGTGTGTACGTGAATGGAATCTGAGACCATTTGATGTAGCACGTAGTTATTTTTTTATTAAAAATAATTTAGCACGTGGCATCCTGCAATCTAAAAACTGAAAGCGTGGCTTCTTGTGATGAAAACTTTGAATGCATGGCTCCTTATTACCATGCCTTTCAAAAACGGAGCCACTCGCGTTAAAATTCTCCGAACATGTAGTACTTGAGGATTTTCCCGTTCAAAACCAGACAAAGCTTCGATTTGTTTTTGGTAACCTCCCTTATGGGCTCGCCGGGTCGCACCGATCTCAACTGACGAAAGAAGCGCGGGTAGCACTACAGGTGGTTTCACAAGAGCCTCTCTGCGTTGCACCCCGGCAGTTTGTGCTGCCGAATGGTGAGGTTGTCCGCACTGTCGGGTCACACTGCCCGCACTGTCGTGCTGCCAGCCGCCTACCGCCTTGCTTGCCGCTGTTGCGCGGAGCAGTGTACAGAGTTTGGCGGGCCGATACGCCACAATCCTCGCCATCTGTCGTCCGGCGTCCCCGTCGGTCTTCGCATCTGATCTTCGCCTCCGCAGCACAGCATGGGTGACGTGGGTCGCTGCGGCGGGTCGCGCCCCTGGCCCGGCCTCGTCCCCGTCCTGCTGCTGGTTCTCCTCGCTCTCTGCCTCCTCGCGTCCTCCTCGGCCGCATCCTTCCGCGCTCTCCTGCACCCCGACGACCACATCCCGAACATCGTGCAGCCCCAGAAGCAGCAGCCGGACGAGCACCTCCACCATCACCCGGGCTACGAGGCCTCTGACCTCGCCACGGAGTCCTCCCTACTGGCCCTCTTCGACCGGTGGGCGCGCGAGCACGGCCGTGCCTACGCCTCCGGGGGGGGAACTAGCCGTTTGGCCGAGCGCCTGCGCCGCTTCCGCATCTTTCGCGACAACGTGCGGCTGATCCACACGCACAACAGCCGCCCCGGCGTGTCGTTCCGCCTGGCGCTCAACCAGATGGCGGACCTCACGCGAGAGGAGGTTAGGGCGCGTTACCTGGGCCTCCGGTGGAGCCCTGATGAGAAGAGGAGTGCCGAGGCGGAGAAGGACGGCAAGGAAGAGGGTGTGGCCTTGAGCGGGTCTGCAGTCTCGGACCTGGGTGCGAAGCCGCCCGCAACCCGTGACTGGAGGAAGGAGGGC
>SZWC01001199.1:151464-170018 GCA_023375785.1 Penium margaritaceum | reverse complement strand
TCTCTCTCTCTCTCTCTCTCTCTCTCTCTCTCTCTCTCCCTCCCTCTCTGTCTCTCTCTTGCTCTCACTCTTCCTCTCTCTCTTCCTTCGTTTTTTTTACCCCCTGCCTCTTCATACATTCTGTATTCGTGGACTCACTCTTTTGTTTGTTCAACACAGAATTTTCGGAAACATTTTTCTGGTTTGTTCATTCGTTCACGAGAAAAACATAAAATCGCACGTATACTAGTCCTGAGTTTTTGTTACTGTGATAGGTATGTATTAAATCTGCTTTGTCTGCAAACCTATAGGTGTCTCAAATAGTTGAGTGTGAAAGACAGAGTTCAAGCTTTCTCAGGCCGACCCAGTTATTGACATATTGTTCACTCCGGTACAAGAAGGACGGCCGTCAATGCATGCTATCAACGAGCAGGATAGGCTGTTGTCTCCCCGCCCGATTGCTGTTGGAAGCCACAAGAAGTCCTCATCCAGTTGCAAGGACCCTCCTAGTGCGAGGCATAGTGTATATGAGTCAGTGCGACCGATTCGTATGGACAAGTGCACTTATCACACACTCAGTGTGCGATTCTGTACATTTCTTCTCCGAAACGCTTCATGATAGTTTCCATCAGGACTGGCACCTGGTTTGCAAAGCTCAGAACTTTGCGAGTCATACAAAAGATTCAGCTCGATAATACATCTTGTCGTTTCTGGCGAGCAGGCTCATAGTCCTAGCGGGACCCAAAACGGCTGCAGATGAGGACCCGTTCTCTTAGAATGAAACACATGTTGCCGACAATATTTCTAGCAACTTGTGAAGAATGAATGTCTGATTCCGCAAATCAGTAGAAATATTGAACAATCTCATCGCCCAATATTCAAACCAGATGGATAAGGGTGCGCAATATCCTCCGTGTTTTTTCTAAGAACAAAACATTTTTTTCTTTGTGTTAACGTCACCGAAAACAAAAAATTTTCCAGTACTCAACACTGTTTCTCTCTACTGAAAGAACGTTCGTCAACAAAAACACAGTCCAAACTTGTTGATGTTCGCAAATGTTTGTGACGATTCCTGAAGTAATATCAAACATGAACTGTACCTTCTGTTTAGTTTTTCAAGTCGAATGACAATACCTTCGGCAAATAGGTTTGTGATTTCTTGTCGCATATCGTGGTCGAATAAAGTAGGTAGTTTGCTGTGTCAAGCTTCAGTATTATCTTTCGCGATGCGGCCATGTCGGATTATGTCTGCCGCACACTGAGTGAGTGATAAGTGCACTTTCACACATGTTTTGAGCGCACTCGCCACATGTTCTACCCCCGTACACTGTGGGTATCTTTAGAGACCCTTCCGAGGACTGAAGCAAAGAATCAGTCATGTCACTGCAGGAAATGTCAAACATATCGGCTATGAACGTCCACTGTCTTCCGCAGGCAGACGGCCGTCGAGAATCATTGAAATCCGGTCGGTCGCTGCTCGGAGCGACCGACCGGACGGTTTCAACGGCAGGAATTAGAGATGCACAACGTATGATTCTTTGTTTTACTTTTATAACACACAAACCCATTACGTACATCTCTACATCAGGATGCTGATAATAGATTTTGATGGTTGCAAAAAGCAAGTATAACATACTTCACGCTGCTCAAAATTTTAAATTAGACTCCAGATATGATGTAGTTTTTTTTGTGTTAGGTAAATGTTTTGATCACACAATGCTTGGCCCTAGATAGGTAACACAAAAACTTACAACTAAACAGAAAAAAACCATGTAATTATACCTCAGTAATTTCTTTTCTACATATAAAGTTTATACTACATATAAGACAAAATTCAAGACACATGAGACAAATTAGCACACTGAGTGCGTTTTGAGTGTACTTCTGTATAGTGACTAAGCGCACTAGCCACATACACCAACCGCGCACATTAAATTCCCTCCTAAGAAGAGAAAATCTTTTGCCACAAAAGGCAAAAGAATATGTTCTTGGACACATCAGACAAATTCACACACTGAGTGATTTCTTAGTGTTCTTTTGTATGGTGACTGAGCGCACCGACCACATACACTAGTCCCACGCACTGAGGTCCTTCATAAGAAGAGTATCATTTGACCATATAGTACAAAACACAATGTGTGCTTGGACACATGAGACAAATCAGTGCACTGAGTGCGCTCTTAGTGTGCTTTTATATGGTGAGTGAGTGCACTTCCCACATGCACTAGCTCCACGCACTGGGGTTCTTCCTAACAAGAGAAGTTTCTGGCCACATAGGACAAAGGAATGAAGGTGTACCTGAACATGTAGAAAAATGAGCACACTGAGTGCATTCTTAGTGTACTTTTATATGGTGACTGAGCACACTTTCCACATACACCAGCCCCACGCACTAGGGTCATTCCGAAGAAAAGAATGGTTTGAGAATACAAGAAAAAATCACACTCTTCCCATACACTATGAAGGAGTATAGGCACGGTGCACAAAAATCCCTTAAAGGAGATCAAACTCAAGGCACACACCAAAAAGGGGAGTGTATGAAATGACCACGATTAACCATACCTTGCCCTTTTTCCTACATCCCCCCCTCAGTGGCTGCGTGTACCCTGTATAGCTTCAGTGGTACCAATGACCTCGGATGATGGAGGCGTAGTAGAATCAAAGCTGACTACTGCCAATGCTGACTTGTCTCCACGCTACAGGCGGAAGACCTAAATCGGCTCCTTTCCCTTCAAAAATGCAGAAAGAAGCAGGGAATCCAAGTGCCCTTGGATGCCATGAGGACCAAAATGTCGAGGTCACAGTCATATGGATCTTGAGTAGTTGAAGGGAGCATCGTTGTTGATGGTATTGAGGACAACCACCAGAGGTGGGCTAGCCTCGTTGAGCTGACAGAGGAGATCCTACGTGCAGAGCCAGTAGGCGTTGACAAACTCGGAGTCGCTCTTTGTGAGGTTGTTGAAGTCCTTCAGAAGGTTACTGATGGAGGCTCATCCAGAAGCGCGGTGAAATTGGGTGAATGTGCTTCATGCCTTACGGGAATCAGGATCAGTACCAACAGTGTCATGGCTAATGAAGGGCTTGAGGTATGTGCGAACAGCTTTTGTGCAGAGAAGGTGAGGACCCGAGCTGCACTGCATGCATCAACCAGCTGCTCAGGGACAGAGGAGTTGTGTTTGAGGGTGTAATAGGGCTAAAGAATCTCATCCTGAGCCCATAAGAAAAAAAAACAACTTCTAGGAAGCAAAGTACCCCACCTCGAGCCACAATGTGGTGTTTCAAAACCATTTGGCCAGCATGGAGTGCCAGCTGCACTACCATGAGATCCGAGGACACTGGTGATGGACTTCTGTTGCTTATCTTTTTGCTGGGCTACTATTTGGGCTGCGCCACAGGCTGTGGGGCCAGGTAGGTCAGGATGAAGCTGCTTGAGAGATGTGGCTTTCTCAGAAGACTGTGACCTGGCCATTAGTTTGCATGGTCGTCAACCTGATGTTAAAGAGTGGCGTCAGGGTCATTCGGTCGCGGGGTGGTTCTCTGCATTGCGCTAGCCGAGGTGGACTAACCTGCAATAATGGTGCCTCATCCGTCCATAGTGATAGACAGAAAGACGTTGCTGCCTTTCCTGTAATTGTTACTGCCTGGTGCTTGGTGGCGAGTCAAATCCTCCAGAAAAAGAACACTGATTGCGTTAACACCTTACCTGTTCTTCAGTACCCCCTTTTGAAGGACTTGCTTAAAAACCCATCCCCTTGCATTTTTCTTTTGGTAGGTGGTTAGTAACAGGTAGCCCCTCCACCCTCGCAATGGTGAGGGTGGAGGGAGATGCACAAAATCCTGTAAAACCTTTGTGTAGCTTTGTTGGCTGATGTTGGAACAACAGCTACACCCGCCGCTACTGATCATGAAGCTGTTGCTACACCTTGCAGAAGGGGACACATTGAAGAATGGAGGGAAAGTGCAAGGACGATAGATGAAGAAGCAAATATACATCCCCACTACATGGTGATGTTTCGCTCCATGCATTGGCTCCACCATCAGCTTCGTGGTGCTCTACATCGGCCACATGATTACGTACGCTACCACCATAGGGAGATGAATACCACAGAAAAAAAGACATGTATCTTCCCCACGTCTGGAGCGGCTTAAAGTCCCCACCAGGCGAGGCTGACGTTTCCACAAAATTCCAGCAGACTTTATCTTGCAATGACGTCCATGGGGATTTGCCAATGTTGGTTCACACTTTCTGCTTATGTCGCTGCAACTGCTCATTCTGCTGTGTACGCTACACTGTGGCTCTGATAACAAGCTAAAAACAATGTTGTTCTAGTCTCCGTAAGACTAGCACATCAATTGGACTCAAGTGAGGGGCCTATTACACCTAGACTCAACGCCTGAGCATGGGTGTTTGCTTCGCTGTGAGAGGGAAAAACTGTAAGGAAAGGTTAGCACCAGGTTTGTAGCTGAAGTTCTACATTGACTGAGTGAAAAATAAGGATGAGGTTTGGTGAGATACTTCTCCCACACTAACTTTCCTTACCTTTGTGCGGCTTGTTCCTCAGTCTGCTAGTCAATCAGGATGTTCCACTAATCTCCAAGAAGTGGAGTTTCTTTAGTTAGCTCTGTCACACAACCAACGGCCCCAATCCTGGATGTCATCCGTTCTCCTTGAAAACTAGACCAAACAAGAATATTCACGCTACATATGCACTCATGCAGTGAGAATCAGTTAGAATATTCACAAAGAAAAGTTTTGTATGCCTAAATCTGAGAAGAATTTGTTCTGCTCAGAGCGAGATGAGTGATGGTGGTTATTGCCAATGGAGCTGGTTGCGCACTGCTACCATTTGAGAGGATCTACAAAAATGGAAGGGAGACGTGCGTCGAACCACGGTGGGACATCCACTTCATTGGTTAGCACCTTCCATCGTCTATGTCTTCCAAGAGGTCTTTATACAGATTAGTGAAGCAATGCATGCATGAATCACAATGGATTTTACATGGTTTGGACCAATAACCAAGCCCTAGAATATCTCAAGACTCAGTTCAATCTGATTTGTCAACAAAAAAAATGAATGGAGTTCCTTCGGTCCAAGTTCCGATGGAAGATTGAGTATTGAAAGGAAAAACAAAGGACACTTTTGCAATCTATCCTTGTTTTGGTTGTTTGTTAAAGAAGAGACAACCATGCCCCTTGTGGGAAAAACCATGCTCCTAATCTGCAACCAAGTGCAAGTTTGACGCAAACATTGCATTGAGTCAATGTGACCATGCATGTTGTGTCAAAGTGCTGACGACAGAGTTTTCAGATTACAACAGGAAAGTCCTTTATTAAGGGATTTGTGATTGTTTGAGGTGGGATTTGTGCATGATATTCTTGGGAGGTCCACGCCTTCCCATGCGTTTCGAGGGAACCTATTGGGCCAATCATTGCGGGATCCAGTAGGTGCTCATGAAAAGATAAACATCTGGACCCTAAATGTATGTCAGGGTAGGGTTTCAATGTGGTGTGCAAAAAAGGGGGATGGAAGTTGCTTATGGTGAAGAAACTGACAAGGTTATTCTTGCTTTATTACAGTTGAAAGATGAATACCCCATTTTTTCAAAAGCATCTATCCCCTATGAGGATATAGGCCTTTCTGTTTTGCATGGGCTCTGCTCATGCAAAACATTGAAAATCCCTAATTCTAGTACAAAATTTGTGCGTAAGAGAAGAAGAAGAAATGAGGACATCACGCGATCACAATCCTTGCAAGGGATGACTATCCTCACGATGAGCGAATGTGGATATTGATTTGAATCTCTTCGCGAACGTCATTCTTGAATCTGGATGCGCGGTTGCAGTGTTTTGTCCACAAAATAAGTTTGTTGGCTACTCTCAGTTGACCTAGTGGAGGCAATCAATGCTCAAAAGATTAAATGGGAATGCGTCATGGAAGTACTGGTTACACATGGCTGAGAGAAACCTCACAGCCAAAACACAACCAAGTTGTAATTCAACGCTTCCCATTGGCAATCGAGATCCGCCAACCTGGTTGTCGTATCACCAAGGACATAAATCCAATGGATGATGGGGAGGAGTGCTATCATACCAATTAAATTGAAACTTGTGTAAGGACACGACACAAAGAAATTGTGAAGTTCTTGAGAAGAAAGGGGTCTATGGTTTAAAAAAAGAAATCTTCCAGTTTTTGTAGCCTACACTATCCCTAACACACCAATCGCCTAGGCTTGCTTCAACCTTTTTGGTACCAACCAAGCCTTGGTCAGAGATATCCATTGATTGTAAGCAGGGTTTTCTCATCACACCAGTTGGGTTTCACACAATCCTCATGGTTGTTGAATGATTTTCCAAGATTGTGCATTTCACTTTAACTGCCACCAACATCGTGAACAAGAAGGTTATTTCTCGCCCAAGTTATCCAACTCAAATGTTTTCCTTAGCACTATTGTAAGTGACCGTGATGGATAGTTGACTAGAGATAGGAAATCATGGCTCCACACGACAAAGGTATGGATAGCCTTAACCGTAGACGAGTGGCCAAACCGATCATGCCATTAACTTGTTTGCACGTTCTTCATGGACTTTGTGTGAGTCTCATGGAATTTTCTGCAATCAAGCACCAACAATCAAGATCAATTGGAATTGATCAACATTAGGCAAGATGTTAAAATTGTTGTTCCAAATAATGTACGACAAACTTATGACATCTCTTATTGCATTGTGAATGTTGAGTGACATACCGTTGATAGAAAACATCAGAAGTTTTGAACTATTTGGGTTGAGAACAAAAAAATGTTGCTGAAGACTCGAGCAACGATGAACCGAGTAGCAGGCTGCCATAGCTCGTGTATTCACCGCCCAACCATGTGAACATGGATATAGAGTTCATCATTCTGCATAATGGTGGACACCAATCGTGAGGCATAAGAACACAATAATTTTTCAAAAGGGTAAAGCACAATGCGCGACATCATGGTGCACCATCTTACTTTAGAGACTTCAATCATCATATTGACGAATTTCTTAGCGGTTGTGGCTGCATAATGTGAAGGGTCGTTGCAGTTACGACGAATGTAACTGTTCCATTTGTATATGGAGGATGTTGTTATATGGGATTAGGTTGCTTTACCAATAAAATATAGGTGTAGCTGGGGATGTTAATGGAAATCTTGTAATTGGTTTGGGCATAAGGAAAGAGGAGTGGATCACCCAAGTTTCTCGGTGGTCTCATGCACGCAGAAGTGTTCATGGTTCAACGGTGGAATGTACGAGAGAAATGTCCAGAAAATCTTACATTTATTTTCTTTGTAGTTATGAGTAAGTATACAGCTCCTTCAAACTTTGTACAATTGCCCACAACTCCGCAAAAATCCATTGGAATTGTACGGATTTGTACAATTCCATAGAGCTCTATCCAACTCCCCCCGACTCCTACAACAATAAGTGTAGTTAAATGATAACTTTGTGAGTGGTTGAGTGCAAACAATGACTATGAGGATGAGAATGAGGCAGTCTTAAGCACATGTCGAGGGCAACGCGTGTGACTGGTGATGAAGAAGCCTTGCCAAGAACTTTTTGGGATCAGAAAGCATATGAGGTACATCCTGAGAGAATCATAACACTGTTGAGAAGTGTATCACACAATAACAAAATGTTCAGGATACTTTTTTCCACCCTTCGCAAGCTGGGACAGGTGTAAAAGTTGCCAACAATGTCTTTCTGGAAAAGTGAAAAGTTGATGTGTGGTGGGCCATGATCTTAAGGTCATACATGCTCACTCGTTGAACCAGGTGTGCCATTGGTTGTCATGAAGGGCTCCTTTCGGGGGCTGGGTTCAAACGTCTTGGATTCATTTGGTGCTCAGGCAAAATTCCCGACCCGTGCACCTCCTGAAACATGCTTTGTCGTAGCGCGCGTTTGGAAGTGTACCGTGAGTTCAAGGTGTTGTGCGTCAGTGCTAAGCTGACGGATGTTCTGTCTGTTGGTGGTCATGCACTGCCAGTGAATGACCACCAACGGAGGATGCAGCTCTGGCGATTCCAACCTGCCCACAGCCGCAGCGCAGCCATGCAGAGGCGCATGGCTCAAAGATGATGCCATAGGTGGCCGTCATCCCTCCCTCCCCCGACATCGTCGTCAATTCATCCTCCAGCAGCCTCATGCGACACTGCTGTGTGGACCGTCCCCAGCCATGGCAGCCTCCGCCTCACGGGTTTAACATTTTTCAGTGCGCCGTTTTCAGAAAACCGTCGCTAACGGAATCCCGCCCACCTCTCGAAGAATGAATGGACCCTTCTTCGCTCTCAAACCCGAGAGACTACCTCATTATCTAATCGCTAGGTCCCCCCCCCCCCCCCCCCCCCCCCCCCCCCCCCCCCATGAAGCGTAGGAACGCGAAAGCCCGCATATTCCGGTCAGAAGGTGGACAAACCTCGAGAGGATGGGTTTTACCTTCCATTTGCCGAAAAATTTCCGAGGATGTAAGGGATTCCTTGTACGAACCCTTCCGAAGATCTGTAGGAACTTCACACGGTTCCGAAGGATTCGCGATGTGGAAGTTTTAGCTCCTATTAACCTTGCCTTGAGCATTTCGACAGAAGATTTCGCTTTTTGCTGTGATAGGAAGTTGTCCTGGTTTTAATGACGGAAGCCCCTCTGCACCGTACCATACAGTACGGTGAAAAGCAATGGACCAGTCTCTTTACGCACAAGATAGATGCCATTTCATCTGGCTGACCGTTGTGGGCCCGCTGAAACCTCACCGACTAGTTGCCTTCCTCCACGTCCTCGACCTCACCAGCAAATGTCGAGTCACTCTGATTGGAGGCGGAGGCGGCGACAGTGCTGCCCCAACACTGCTGCGGTGTCGGGCAGAATGGCTCACAAGCCGACAGCGCTGTTCATCGATTCTGTCGTTGCGGCGTCCTCTCGGAGGGGACGTGTGTCTGACGGGCATAGACCTCTGCCGCGACGTCGACGGAGTCGTCGCGCGTACACAAAAACTGGTGCACGCGCGCACAATCCAGATCGCTGCTTTCGGAAAGCCTGAGCCCAGAGGCCGACTCCGACAGCGACGGAAGATGGAAGGCCGCCATCTTGCTTTCCGCCGGGGCACAGGTCCTGCTACTGGTCCCGCTGACAGCAGATCTGATTCAGATAATCTGAACTCTGCTCTCTAGCCCTGAAAAGGCGTGCCGTTCATTCTCTCATTCGCACTCGCGCGCACAACAAGAAGATCGGTTGCTGTTTCCAACACTTCGCCTCGACTCGTGATTATTGATCACCACCACCAGTGCGCTATTGCTATGGCCGTAATCTTGCTCGCCACCACGGCCGTCGGTCTCTGCTTCACAATCGCTTTCATGCTCATCATCTCTCTCTCTCGCCTTCGGCTCCAAAACAAGAAGAGTTGCGGGCCCAAGTCCCAGCGCAAGGTTGGCCGCCGCACCAGCACCAACACCACCACCACCATTGCCGCACGCAAAGCCGGCGAGGCCGAGACCCGCTCGCATCAGACCGTTCCTCCTACAACGAAAACATCAAATAGCAGTTCCTTGGCCTCCAACCCCTTTCAGCTAAGATCAGCCGGCCTGCTGAAGGAGCTGGGCGTAGGGGCATACGCGGAGGTGTACGCCGGCATGGACCCCACCTCCGGAGAGGCCAAGGCGTACAAGTTCGTCGCTGTCTCGCCGTCCTCCTCCTCGTCATGCCCCAAGGCGCTGCAGAGTGCCTCAGCCGAGTTCGCCTTCACCCAGCGGTTACGCGGTTGCCCCAATGTGCTAGTGGTGGACGCCATGCAGCTGGGCGCCGAGGGTAGTGAGGCCTGCCTCACCATGCCTCTTTGCCGTGGGGGAGACGTGCTGCGGTACGTGGAGATGAGGACGAGGGAGCTCAGGCAAGAGGAGATGGAGGAGGAGGACGGGGACGATGATTTTGAGGTCGATGCGGATGGGAAGATAAGGTGGACGAACGCGGATGAGACGCAGTGTCAGAAGCAGAGGCAGCAGCAGGATAAGGCACAGCCCAGCCAAAGCGGTGGACTGCCAGAGGCGGAAGCATTGGAGATCTTTGCACAGATGGCAGCGGGCGTACATGCATGCCACGAGAAGGGGATCTGCCACCTTGATGTGAAGCCAGACAACTTTTTTCTGACGCGCGTGCCCCACCACCGCCGCTCGTTGGTTACTGACGGCCAGGTCCTGGTGGAGCAACATTCGGTGAAGCTCGGAGACTTTGGCCTGGCGCAGGAGGTGGTGGGGGGAAGGGACAATGGGCTGGATAGCGAACGCGTGGGAGGCACGGCGCCCTTCATGGCGCCGGAGCTGGTGCAGGCGGCGGTTGTTGGGGAGGATGATGGGCGAGTGGGGTGCGCTTGTCCTCGGCTGGGCTTGGGGGTGGACATGTGGGCTTTGGGAGTGACGCTCTACTTTATGCTGTCGGGCCGGCTCCCGTACATGGACGTGGAGCCAAAGGGCTGGGGTAGTGGGGGCGAGGGTGATGGGGAGGCTGAGGGTGGTGAGGTGGCTTCACCGTATGCTGCAGCCGAGGCTGGAGCGGAGGGGGCGCTGACTCTGAACGGGATGGAGTGGGCTGGAGTGTCTGACGATGCTAAGGCGATTGTGCGCATGTTGATGTGCCACGATGAGGCGAAGCGCCTGACAGCTGCCCAGCTGGTGCGGCAACTCTGCCTGGTGTCCAGCATGAAGCAAAAAGGCGCTGCCTGAAAGCTTTCTGCAAACAGTCTATGTATTGTACCTGTGATTATGGAGGTTATGAAGTTTTATTGTTGAGGCCCTGAAGATTGACTGTGAGTCTTGTAACTGATCGTACAGATTTGTTCCACCGGCTCTTGTGGGTTGGCTACTTTCCACAAGCAACATGTTTTGCATGAACAACCAGACAAGACGGAAAAGGGGGCCGAGGATAAGTGAAGAAGGAATGCGGTGGTGTGCGCTTGATCGCACGCCGCTGGATGGCAGAGGCTTTCCTTGGTGTAAGTGAGGAATTCTAATCGAGCCTATCATGAGTAATTGCCAACGGGAGCTATCGTGGTCAGCCGCGAAGAACCGAGTGCTGGTTCGATTCTGGCTCACCACGATAAGTGATGTCTCGGTCCGCTCGAACCGATGGCGGTTAGCATCGATGAGTTGCGGATTTTGAAAGCACAAGAAAATCATTGCACGTGTTTCAGTTACGCAGTTCAAAACTCATCGGTTCGAACATGCAAGTGCCGATTGACAAGTGAAGCTTTTATTTTGTAACATTGCGGATGCAGCAGTTCAAACGAGGAGACTGAGACTGAGACTGAGACTGAGACTCAAACAATAATCCAACTTCACGAAACATACACAGATGACATGGAGATCTTTTGCATCACACATGACACATCACACTTCAAGCGTAGCGAAACTCTGGAGCTTGCAGCCAGTTTTCCATCAGCTGCAACGTCTCCATCATGTCATCGTTCATGCATCAACAGAAGTCTGTGCCGGTGTGACACATGCAGAGAATGCGCGCTCACAGGATGCTGAATTTTCCAGCACTAGAATAAGATCAAGGCGGCTGCAAAGAGGATGGGCATGGTCTTGTGCTGTGCCATCCATAACGCCATGATGTCTGTATCGTCGTCCAGAGGCTCCAGTTGGGAAGACATTGAGCTGGCGGTGTAGTGGGTAGTGCGCACAACATGCATGCGTTACTACGGAGCGGTTGTGCTTGCGGGGAGCTCCACGCACAATGCGGAGTTCATCCGCATGGGCATACACAATCTCCGCCCTGTGTGTCACTAGAAGCGGCACACAGGGCGGAGATCGTGCCCACGCGCCACACTGGAGGCATGGCACCATCGGGGGCTTCCAATCCCTCTTCTGTTGTTGCTGCCGTGGCTTCCTCTTCCGCAGCCTCTGCCTCTACTGCTTCTACTACCTCTACGGCTGCTGCTACTTCACGAGGAGCACAGATCGGTTTGGACACCCTCATGGGGGCGTTAAAGGTCCGCTTCTTCATTGCCACAGTGCAATCGAGGTTGCATGACAGCGTGGATCTGGGCGAAGATGAAGTGTATGAAAAGCTACTAGAAAGCTTCCCAATTTTTTTTTGGTTTTTGAGATGGTCCAGGCAGAAAATCCCTCCCACTGGTCTCCCTTCCGGAAGCTGCTACTTTGGTGACTTTTAGGAAGCTTCCTAGCCTTGCTGTTGCTGACATGGCAACACAGTCTAGTCAACTGGTGCACTAGCAAGCAAGCAGGTGTAGGAAACAGCAAGAGTTAGGTTAGGGAGACGCGCAAAGTCTCATAAGCTCCAATAGTTAAGTAATGCAGAGAGAAACGACAACTGACAAGCACACAACACAAATACCTGTCTTGACACACTACGGGTGACGCACACCACAATGTTAGTTTGTCCTAAAATTGGCCCAAAACCACTGTTTTGGCCGTAGCTCTTCGCACAGGCATCCAAACGCAACACTATCTGAACGTAGAAATGCATATCTCAATTTCGACACAATTATGGGTTACACACAGAGGTCCGGCAATGATCAATGGACACACAATGTGAAACGTGCCAGTCGGGCTCAAGACCCAGCCCACCGAGAAAACTCAAGCGACTGCAGAAAAACTTCAGAGTACCCCAGCAAGCACCCTGGACGTCGTGGTAGCTGTCTGGCAGCTGTGGGCGGGTCGAGCCACCACCAGTCTGTCCTCCGGCGCCAATTTGGTCCGCATCAGGGATCTGCACGAGCATGGACAGGGCCGAGTGGTCACAATAAGCTGCACAAACAGATGGGAACAAATCACATCACAACACTCCCCCATACACGTGCAAAACTGTCACAGGTGCGTAACTAGATGCTCAACAGTCCATACTCACACACCCCCTTCTAAGCCACTCTCAGGCAAGGGACAAAGCCCGACATAACGAATGGCCACCATGGAATTTTCTTGCGCTATTTCCTTGGTCGAGAAGTCAGCCCGCTTCATTTCCGTAACGGCTCCGATGACGGAGATCACCTGTCACTCCACAAGATCATGCACAAAGTAACGCTCAACTGTAATGTGCTTTGTGCGTGCATGACACACACCAGAGTTCTCTTCAATGGAAAGAGCACTCTGATTGTTACAACGCAGGAAAATGTGAGGCACAAACTGATACAGCTCATGAAATAGATGTTGCAGCCACACCGCCTTAGCAGCCCTAGCCCCCAATGCAACATACTCAGCCTCTGATGAGCTACGTGCGATACATTCCTACTTGCCGCTGCTCCACGACACAGCAATGTCACCTTGTAAGAACAGGTAGCCTGTTGGACTGCGCCCATGAGGGCTCCACGCTCAGTCACTGTGTTTGTAGCCGTCAACAGCCACCAATGCAATCGATGAAAGCAGTGTCCGAGGTACGGTGTGGAGACCACGTACCACGCCATTTGCATAGCCGCGTGAAGGGCTCTGGCCTGAGGACATTGTGAAAATTGTGCAAGGAGGTTGACGACAAAGGCAATGTTGGGTCGCGTGGTAGTGGCCAAGTACATCAAAGAGCCAATCAGGCACAAGTACAGGATCACGTCCACTGTCTCCCCCAGCTATGCTGGATCATCCACCTTCAGATCATCCTGCCCGCCAGGTGTGATGGGCATGGAGGTTGTAAGAACTGAACCAAGGAGGTCACTTTCATGTTGGAATGCGGACTCGAAGAAGAGAGCAACTCAAGTATTTGGCAGCAACCCGGATCCAAGAAGTGCCAAGCTTTCATCATGGCAGAAACACCAAGAAGGGCTCATACGACAATGGAAGAGAGCTTGCCCTTACAAACATCCCCTTGAATCCAAGAAAGCGCGTGTCAACTCCAGACATGAGCACAGCAAATCTCACGACAGAGACTGTGCCAAGGCTCAATTGGGATGACCTAACGAGGAGGAGGGCCATAAGGGAACTTGTTCCAAATATAGATAATGGAACACATGGCCTCAAAGGCGATTGTAAAGGAGGCACCAGAGCTATAGAAGAAGGTGAAAACCATGTAGAGATGGAACCATTATTCTTTTAGGAGACATTTTGTGGTTGTTTAGGAAGCATTGGATGCCATGCAAATGCCATGGGACCAGGGTAAATAGAAGGTAGGCCAAACAAGTTCACCACCACAGTTAGAACACAAATCATGTAGCTTGTAATCACATGCACGTTCAGCCTGAGGGAGCCAAGACTCAAGAGATATGACTTGTATCACTCTCTCGGACCCAAAAAATACACACAGACACACACACAAACACACACACACACACACACACACACACACACACACACACACACACACAAACACACACACACACACATACACACACACACACACACACACACACACACACAGACACACACACACACACACACACACACACACACAGACACACACACACACACACACACACACACACACAGACACACACACACACACACACACACACACACACAGACACACACACACACACACACACACACACACACAGACACACACACACACACACACACACACACACACAGACACACACACACACACACACACACACACACACAGACACACACACACACACACACACACACACACACACACACACACACACACACACACACACACACACACACACACACACACACACACACACACACACACACACACACACACACACACACACACACCCTAAAAAGACAAGAGATGTCATCCCTGATGTAAACAACGTAATGAACAAGACCAAGACAAAGTGATGGGGTAGAGGCCGGATGATATCGGAATGGACGAGAGCTAGAGGATGGGTATCATGATAGGTTGAGGTTGCAAGTGATCCTGATAAATCTTTCTCAGAGCGTGGTATAGGAGTATGGATAAAAGAAATGGGGGAGAAGGGATAGGCTGCATCGAGTTCAAGAACATGCTAGGGTGGAATTATGCTTAAGGTGTAAAGCAAGGGGGCATCCGGCATGCCGGCATGCCAGTCTCCAAGGATTTGATCCTTCAAGTGCTCACACAACAAGACCTTGGTATAAAGCTCCCATGAACCTTGACCTTGGTGTTTTGGTCCAACCTTTAGACGTTGCATGGTCTTCTCCTAGTACCGAGACTACTGATAACGACCGATGTTTCTGCCATACGACTTTCCAAGTGGTGTTTTCACCAAGATACACTACGGTAGACGTGTAGGACCAAATGTATTTGCATGAGGAAGATCTTATAGAAAATAAGGTTTGAGAAAGAAGAAAATCTCTTCAGAATTTTCAACCTAGTACAAGGCAATGCACAATTCATGGGTGAGATTGGCATGCCAAGAGCAACCCTTATGCACCATGATTTTAGTGCCCTGATAAGCCAGCCAAGAAATCTTTTCTCCAAAGCATTTTACCAAGGAATATTTATACAATGAAAACATAGAGATTTTGTTATGCTAGAAAAGCTTTCTGATGCAAAAAAACATTCCTCAGTTTATGGAGAAATGGCTAAGTTAGGCCAGCTTTCATGTACCATGCATGACTGTTGTCGCAGGCAGCACCCACAAACAGGGATCACGAGAACCCACAGAACACTGGCTCACAAAACATCCTCCAACCAACATTCTAATTTGCTCAGATATGCCATTCATACACCTTATTGACCAATCATCCATCTAGGGGCGCTTCAGCTTGAGTGTACGTGAAAGCTGCTCTGGTGTTTCTCCCTTTTTTTCTAGAGACAGGCCTCAAACCTTTGCATGTCTGTGCTCTTCTTTCCCCTGCACCAAATGAATCATTCTGGGGTCAAGTTTACATGGATTCTCACGTAGAATAAAGTTATGACATGAAAATATTATTTTCTTCATTATATAGATGGTGTAAATGCTGCATTGACCAGCAGCTCTTGTAACACCACAACCCCCTCCAAGGGTGCACCAAGTGCACTTCTAATTCTCTTGGAAAATCGTGTTGAGCACATTTCTTCTATGTAAGTTTGCATTGGAAACCAATAAATCTTACTTTGGCGTACAGCGCAGCCATCACACCAGCTGTAGCCGCAGCCGGTGTAGAAACGCTGTGGGTGGGCATCTTCCTTGAATTTGTGAAGAGCCTTGCACAGAGTGAGGAAAACAACACCATGTTGTTGGTGGACAGGTTCTGGAAGATGGCACAATTCATCGGGTGTGGGCAGAAGGTTTAGGCAACAAAAACGGCACAACTCAACCTGCAACATGCTATCAAAATCCAACAAGTGCCAACTTTTGTGATTTCAGACCGTGCACCACATGGCCCATGCTTCACCTGTCGTTTTTGAGAACTCGTGCTTCTCTGTCATAGGCTTCAGACCCCCAAACATATGGACAAACTGAGCACACCAACCGGACCATGGGACAGCTGGTTTAGGGGGTCTTGGTGCATTGAATTAAGGTATGGGAGTTTAAGCATACTGTGGTTAACTTTGGTTACAACTTAACAGTGTTCTCCTCAACAGAGAAGGCTCCCTTTGAGGTAGTACATAGTGTATAGCCGGCATGTCCCTTAGATCTGGCGACAGGGCCGGACCTTCCTACACTTGAGCACTTGACACAGGAATTCACAGTGCTGTGGCAGGGTGTGCATGATCCCCTTCACAAAATACAACTGTCAATCAAGAGGTTAGTGGACAAGCATTGAAAAACCAACGAGTTCTTGGTGGGACGAAATGTGTTGCTGTGCTTTTTTCCTTCTGGATCAAGGAGAAGTGGCCCACAGTGAGCTACGATCTGGAGATATTGAAACACTGTGGGATCCATCCCGTGTTTCACATTTGCCTCCCCCGGTCCTTCAAGAGGCCAGATGCCCAATTTGTGGTGTGTGGATTGGCTCCTCCCCAATGGTTTAAGTGAAGGAAGAGGATAACATAGTGGGGGATATTCCCAAACATTGTCAACGTGAAAATGAGTGGAATGGCCATCGCCCTGAGCAACTGGATCCTTTGGCACGTGTCTCAACTGCTCACGTACTCCTTGTACTTCGCTCCAATGTTTGCCTATCAATACTGGAATTCAAGCATTTTCAAGGTCTTCTTATGGCATAAATAGCCACTGCAATGCAAGTTTTACACCTCTTCCAATAGCGCATCCTGCAACACCACACCTCGATCTGGTTCCATTTCTCTCATCACCAGTCCCTTTTAGCTTCTTGGAGTATTTTGTAGTGGGTCGAAACCTCTTTCCTTGGTCCAGTTTGAGCACCTCACCAATCACATTGTCACTCGTGTGCATTTTCCACGTGTACACCTTTCTCATATCTGGGTAAACCAACCTTCCCGCCCAATTTACAACCACCTAGTTGCACCTCCCATTCACCTCCAGATTCCAGGTGTGCAACCAATACAAGTCAATAAAGCAGTCGTAACTATTTATTGTGCGTGTCTGGGAGTCCATTTCACGTATCAACTCACCCATGTGGAGTGTGTGCTTAACAAGAGGCCTGTAGCACACCACCATACCACATACCTCCTGCATATTATCCGATATCTCCAGCTTCTGTGTGAGCCCTCACCTAGCCACCAACGTATCATTGAAGAATCTACGAATCCTTCCGATATCTATAAGAACATGTACAATTCTGGCTCCTTTGTCTTAGGCCACCAATTTTTTTGGAATGCCAACGTGACAATCCCCGACGGAGTGCTCCCTTTTTCAACTTGTGCCTCGGCTTCCACCTACATCTCCTAGTATTTTTGGTGTATCTCATTGCAAGTGCTCCAGATCCCCTCCATGGTGAAATCCTGGTCAAAAGCGGCTGTCATCATGGTTCTATTATGGAATACTTTTTCTTTCCAAAACAAACCAAGTTGTTGAAGAACTGCCCATGAATGTAGGCCTTGATGTTAACGGTCCTGTTTTCCTTGGATCAACAACAGAAAATGCCTCAGCTTCTGGAAGAAGCTCATGCAAATCCAAGCAAACATACATGAGCTCCAATACCAAATGTGAGTCGAGGAGCCATCCATCGTGAAGGCGCACTAGTCGCTGAGGATTCGCTCCTCATAGCCGTAACACACCGAGATCCCACCCAATACACTCAATCCCTTGGTGCACTGATGCACCCCATTCTCTCTAGCCTACTCTGGGCCGTTCCATGATTTCGAAGACATCTGGGCTATTTTTCAGTTTTTGGTAATTGGCCTTGCAGTCGAGCTCACCTTCAGTAGAGCGCAGAGAGAGGAAGAGAAAGTGAGGAGCAAGAAAGAAAAAAATGAAGAAAGTGAGCGGGTAATCCAAGGCATTTTTTGCATGCCAAGGATGTGATTTACCCTCTCGGGACAGAGTATGTGCTACACTCTATCCCCGGAGGGGCATACTTAGATGAGCGCCTCTTCGGGCATACAAGAATCCAGGCAGAAGATCAATCTAGAAAGATCTAAGGCCGAGGATTCATCATGCCGGGAATTAGGTGAAAGGAGGGTACATTTCACTGGTGCAAATAGCTTGTGGTAGCAAGCTATGAGAACAGAATTGTGAGGCCAGGAATATCTTTTACTCTATCTTTACATGGAGATTGTGCTCTCCAATCAAGAGAGAGAGAGAGAGAGAGAGAGAGAGAGAGGG
>SZWC01001199.1:125209-151332 GCA_023375785.1 Penium margaritaceum | reverse complement strand
TAGGTGAAAGGAGGGTACATTTCACTGGTGCAAATAGCTTGTGGTAGCAAGCTATGAGAACAGAATTGTGAGGCCAGGAATATCTTTTACTCTATCTTTACATGGAGATTGTGCTCTCCAATCAAGAGAGAGAGAGAGAGAGAGAGAGAGAGAGAGAGAGAGAGAGAGAGAGAAGAGATCGAGCTCTCACATCTAGTACCAGATCCAGAACCACAATGTTGGGTGCAAGAATTGCGGAGCTTTACTGCATTCAAGGAGCAGAAGGCACGGACTCCAGCGGACAACGTTGAGGCTCATCAAGAGGGGGAATATTGGACCACACTCTGAATCAAACGCACGAGCCAACCTCTGAAAAAAATCATTTTTTCCTAGGGAATCCACATGGCTTACCATGCGTGTGTGAAGGATTACAGGTGACTCCCACACACTTCAAACATGACATGCTTCACAGTTTTTCAACAAATCAACGCTCTACTGTTGATTTGTTTCTCTAGAGATCTCAATTTCTACAGAACCCTACATGGAGCAGGCACCACAACAGATTGTGGAGCACCTGGAAGTCCTCAATCTTATGAACAAGCAGCTCAATTGGTAGGTAGCTGACCTATGGGATGGGGCAAGTATTTGACAAATTTAGATGGACCGGTCAAGGAGTCCACCAAGATCAAAGGAGAAGGCTCAAGAACCAGTCATTCCCTATGTCAAGAGAGCAAGATTGTGGACCTGTTTTTTTTTTAAATTAACAGCTGTTTTGGGGCTCTTCGACACCCTTATCCTCTCCAACCTCTTTGACCCCGCTCTCTCGGCTTGGAAGAGGGCCTATCCCACCTGTCTCTATTGGGCCTTCTATACCCCCCATCGATGCGGGACCCAAAAGAGTCTTTTCTTTGCACTCCTGTCACGTACCCTAGTGGCTCATCCCCTTCACTCCTTTCTTCCTCTCCTGATACCTCTGTAGTAGGAAACACTACAGCCTCCCCTACAGTACCTTCGGTGTCTCCTTTTCCTTCCCTGTCTATCTCCTCTCGCACCTCATCCGTGTGGCCTTTAGTTTCCTCTACTGCCAATCTTTCCCCTCTTGTTGTGTTTTTATGCTTGAGGTGGCCGTCTTTCGGCTCTTCCCTCTCAGCCTTATCCATCTGCCTCTCGCTCTTGTGCATCTGCCTCTTTTGATCCTGCTACTAGTCTGTCACCACTCCCACCTAAACCATTGACGGTTCGTGATGCCCCCAACACAGCTCACTCCACTGTTTGGAAGATAGGAATGCAAGAAGAGCTTGATACTCTAACTGAACACAATGTCTACGAGCTAGAGGATCTTCCACCAGGACAGAAGGAAGTGTCAACATAGTGGGTAAACAATGAGAAGTTGAAACCTGACAGCTCTATTGAGCCGTACAAGGCTCAACTTGTCGTCAAACGTTCCTTTTGGATTCTTGGCATTGACTTTGATGAGATCTCTGCTCCATTAGAACAATACACGACTGCTAGAGCCCTCCTCAGCTTGGTGGCCCAACATGATTGGGAGATGAAAACAGGTGGATGTCAACAATACCTTTCTTCACAATAGAATTGACAAGGAAATTTACATGGTCCAACCTCCTTGGTTCACAGATAGGACCAAAAAAGTGTGGCAGTTCCGCAGGGCTCAAGCAGTCACCTCGCTATTGGAACAAGGAAATCACCTTCACACTTGAGAAGGGAGTTTTTTTCCATGAGGATATAGACTTGCTTATTGTATCTCCTGTTCCTGTAGTTGTTCAGTCCATAAAGGCTCTTTTCCTGTCAGTATTCAAGATGAGGGATACTGGCCTTGCTTATCTCTTCTTGGGCATGGAACATGAGCGTGATCGCTCACAACACACATTATATGTTCACTAGGATGCGTAAACTTGCAGCCTGGAGGAGCGCTTTGCATCTCTTTGTCTTCAGTTCCCTTTGCCTCTGCCCCCATGACCCCAACAGGCCAGACCCTGTTAAATTAACTGGATGTGCATAAACTGGGAGGAGATGGTATGCATAACTGACTGCTTGAGGGTGATTGTCTCATGGATGTACTTTGCTACCACTACTCGTGCTAATGTAGCCTTCCCTATGAATTTTCTCTCACAGTTCTCCTAGTGTCATGAAGTTTCCTAAAAAGTTTCACTTTGAGGCTGCACTCCTTGTAGTGCACTAAACGCTCTCTACATGGTGCACAGGACACAGTGCCTGTTGCTCGTGTCCTGGTAGGTTGCTAAGTGCAACATGACCGCATCTTTCTGTGATCCTGATGACACCTGGATCATTGTCTCCGACGCTACACATCACATGATTTCATATTACCAGGCATTCAGCATGATTGGCCTGGTTGCCAACATCCAGAGTGTCCCAATCGGATCCGGCCAAGTACTTATTGTTTGCGGTTTTGGTTTTGTTCATTTCCAGGGTCCATCTGGTGACGTCTACGTCCAATTTACTGTGTGTTTGTGGCCTTGAGCTCTCCCTTTTTTTCCATCACTGCTCTCGACCACACAAGCAAGGATATCCTGAACTCCTATGTTGTTGGTACAGTTTCTCTCCATCCATGTGGTCGTGTGATATTGCATGCAGTGTCCTTTGACAACTTGTGTTGCATCACTGATCTGTCCTCCATGTCCTCACCTCTATCCTCAAAGGGGACGCACGTCTTTGTCACGAGCACCCTATCAGTACAGCATACCCTACTCATGCACTTCCACCTCTACCATGTATAAACCTTTGTCGTTCAAAGCATGATTTGCATGCAATCTGTGCTTGTCCTTCACCCCACCACCTTTCACTAGCCTAGCAAAACCAAGTAGATATAGTACACTCAGTGCAAGATGCACCGGCTGTCTTACCTTGTCTCCTCGTCCCTGGCCTCATACCCACTCGAGCTGGTCCACTCTGACATTAATATTCCTATGCCAGTCAAATCCACTGCGGAGCTTGGTTGCTATGTCATCACCCGTACAGACAACTGTTCTTGTTTTTGATGGGCATTTTGCCTGAGATAAAAGAGAAAAGCAACTCCTGGAATTTTTTGGTGGCTTCTTGCCGCCGAGCATAATTGTGGTCATCCCCTTTTTTGCTTCCAGTTTGACCGGGGTGGTGAGCTTATGGAGGAGACCGATGCCTTCCTAAAGAGCTCGGGCATCAGACACCAGACTACTACAGATTACACACCTTTGGAAGATAGTGTCTATGAGTGCTGGGACTGCATTATGGCTGAACTGGTCCACACCATATGCATTGATTCTGGTCTGTCCAAGGGTTTCTTCTTTGGCGCCTTGTCGTACTTGACGTGGGTCTTGAACAGAGTGTCCCACGGTCCTCCGCCTTGGCCTGTAACACCCTTCTAGTACTTGTGGGGAAACTGCACAAATCATCATCTGCACGTTTGGAATTGTGTTGCCAAATGTTAGCTCCATAAGGACCAGCAGAATAGCAAGCTGGTCCCCCCTTGGTCAACCCTGTACCTTCCTCTGTGCGACCCGTCAGTCAAGGATCTCACTGTTTTGGGATCCTTTCAAGCATCGCATCACACAGTGGCATGGTGTTGTGCTCTTTTGGGAGATCTTGCATGCAACTTTCCTCCTTGTCCATTTTGGAATCCTTCTAGGCCTTTCGTATTCAGTCGTTCCATTACTTTGCTCCACTAGTCAGTGTAGCACCGTCTTTCCTAGTACACACTTGAGCACTGTTTAGCACTGTCTTTGTAGTCGTGCCTTTAAACCTTTTCACTGGATAGTGTCTTTGCACATATGCGGTGGAGCAGCATTTGAACCTATGCATTGAAGCAATGTCTATGCACTCACACGGTGGAGTGGTGTCTTTTCGCCTATCAATGGAGTAATTTCTTTGCACATTTGCCATGCTACAGTATCTTTGCACTAATGTAATGGACCTGTGTCTTTGCATCTATGCTGTGGGGTAGTGTCTTTGTACCTATAAAGTGAAGCCATGTCTGTGTATCCATTTAGTGGAGCCATGTCTTTTCACCTATTCCATAGATTTTTTGTTTTCTTTCTTTGCACCTATGCACTAGAGTAGTGTCTTTGCACCTATGCATTGGAGCAGTGTCTCTGTACCTATGCAGTTAAGTAGTGTCTTTTGAGTTTTGAAATCATGCAATATCTTTAGAACTACGCAGTGGAACCACGTCTTTGCCCTGTGTAGTGGAGAAGTGTCTCTCTACCTATGTAGCAGAGAAGTGTCTTTCCACTTATGCAATGGACCCGTGTCTTTGCATCTGTTGAGTGGAGCTATGTCTTTGCACTAATCCACCAAAGTAGTGTATTTCAACTGGTCTTATGCATTAGAGCCATGCCTTTCAACCTATGTAGTGGTGCCATGCCTTTGCACCTATGCATTGAACCGTGTCTTTGCACCTATGTAATGGAGTACTATATTTGAACTTATACGTTGTATTTTTGTCTTTACATGCATGCAATGGAGGATTGTATTTGTACCTATGCAGTTGAGTATTGTCTTAGTACCTATGCAGTCGAGACAAGCCTTTGCACCTATGCAGTGAAGCTGTGTATATGTGCATATGAAGCAGAGAGGCATCTTTGCACCTATGTAATGGAGTAATGTCTTTGCACCTATGCAATGGAGTAATGTCCTTGTATCTATTCAGTGGATCGTTGTCTTTGAACCTATAAAGTGGAGTGATTTCTTTGCATCTATGCAGTGAGGCATTGACTTTGCACCAACAAAGTGCAATAGTGTCCTTGTTCCTATGCAGTGGAGCAGTGTCTTTGCACCTATGCAGTGAAGGAGTACCTTTGCATCTTTGCAATAGATAAGTGTCTTTGTACCTATGTAGTGGATCAATGTCTTTGCAACTACGCCATGGACCCGTGTCTTAGCATCTATGCAATGGATATGTGTTTTTGCATGTATAAAGTGGAGTTGCTTAGTTGTACCTATGCAGTAGAGCAATATCTTTGAACTTATACAATGGAGCACTGTCTTTGCACCTATGCTGTGGAGCACCGGTTTTCATATATGCTGTGGAGCCATGTCATTACACCTATAAAGTACAGGCCTGCCTTTCCACCTATGTAGTAAAGCATTGTCTTTGCAACTATGCACTTGAGTAGTGTCTTTGCACCTACGAAGTGGAGCAGTGTCATTGTAACCTATGCAGTGGAGTGGTTTCTTTGTTCCTATGCAATGGAGTACAATCTTTGTACGTATGTAGTGGAATCATGTCTTTACACCTATGAGGTGGAATAGTGTCATTGTACCTATGCAATGGAGCCGTGTCTTTCCACCTATGCACTAGAGCCGCATCTTTCCACCTATGCAGTGGAGTATTGTCTTTGCAAGTATACATTAGAGTAGTGTACTTGCACATGGGAGCTTGACACATGTGCTAGATGTAACAAGTATTTACACATGCACAGTGGAGGTCTGCACGACGACTATACCATTGCTCAAACAGTGTGACATGATGAGAAAGTGGACTGTGGAGAGCACAATTTCAAGCCCATAATATGTAGGACATGGCCTCAAAGGCAAACATGGCGGAGGAACGACAAACTTGACAAGAAGGGTACAAACACATTCAGCTAGAGTGTAGTTCCAACATTCCCATACTACGTTCTCTTGTGGTGTATATGGAGCAGAGAGCTCCAGACGCACCGCTTGAGACTAGAGGAATTGAGTAGTAAGGTCCATGAACTCCTCATCACAATCGGAGTGAAATGCTAACAGGTTACGCTGGCAATCACGCTCAGCCTGGACAATCCAAGATTCAATCATAGGCATGACATTGCCTTTTTGGTGAGGGGTAAACATCCAACGAAAGCAAGATAACTCATCCATCATACACAAGACGTACCATCCAACACCCTACATGAATACATGGACAAGGGCAACTGATTGTAACATGAAAGAGTCAGATGATGGGAAAAACGGACGATAAAGCTTGCCTTGTGCAAAATCAAGGTAGTCAGCAATGCAGGGCACGGAGAATGTGCTAGTGTCAAGACCAATAGCAGGCTGATGATGTAGGAGGCTATGGCTAGCGGCCGTATGTATGTGACACAGGCGGCAATGGAGCAAACATGTGTGTGCAGGGAAAAGCAAGGGAGAAACATGCACATGTGCTACTAAGGTGGCGGCAGACAACGGGAAAAACAAGGGTACACAGTAAAACTTGTCACAAAGCAGACCACAAAGAACAGGATGGCTAGACGACTGCAGTGACACAGTGCCGATGCCACGAGATGAAACAAATTCCATGCCCTGATCATCCAAGGCAGTAAAAGATAGCAAGCTGATCTCAAGCCTAGGGACAAAGAGGACATCACGCAAGAAGCCGTCACTAAATGGACCAACCAAATGTCTAACATCAATGCCTTGAACTGGGAACATATGGCCAGAGCCAGTGCGGACAAAGTTTACGTCACCGACAAGCCCCAATGTGATAAACAGGACATTATATGATGTCATCTGATGAGTAGCTCCGGATTTGATGATCCAGAAGCAACTCTACACACACGAAGGAGTATTTACATGACACTCTGCAATACTGCAGAGTGTCATGTAATTGCAAGTCCACGAGAGCACTCAGCACAACCAAATTTCACGGCAAGAAGACACGACAAGGTGAAAAACTACCAATGCTCAATCAATTCTACAGGCGATGCAGCCCTACCACTCAATGCGCCTCGAATGGCTCCATGCCACGTACACCAATGACCCCCAGACTCGACAGCCAAACTCACACTAGAGGGGCCAACCGAAGGCCGAGGATGGGAAGGAAATCTGGAGGCTGGAGCAGATGCGTCCAGACCATGTTGCAACTCGATAAAGGATGGAGCTGGCGGATTGGAGAAAGATGGAGCTGCTGGTGAGAGCCACAATGGAGTGGTGTAGGATGGAGAAGGAGGCCCATGAATGGCAGGGTAGTACAGTGGTGGAAACCAGCACCACCCCGGGTGGGATAAGGCCACCATCAAGAATGTCGGTACGGGCGCTGGAACAATCGATATCATGACAATGTTGGTCTCCTACTAAACGAGGTCAGACTCCAACGCACAAGGATCTTGATCAGAAGAAAGGGAGTGAAAATGAATAAAGGCAACACCTCAAACTGGTGTCCAAAAATGGTCTCCCTATGGCACCGGGATAGCCCCCAGATTCTTGGGTCTCAACTAAGGAGCACATAAACTAAAACAAAAACAAAAGAAATCAAGGAAAATATCATAAAAATGAAAGACAAGTGCGCATCCGGGTTAACCCAAGATGTGAGTTGGTGCGCCAATGGTAAATAGGTGCATCCCCTTTTTTTTTCTTTTCCTTTTTTGGATAAGCAAGCTCGAATCTTCTGGACGGAGGAGCTCATCAATCCAGGAACCCATCAAGTGACGGGATCGTCAGTGGACGATCTCGTTGGTCAACAAGCCCATTGACCAAAGGAGCAGGGGGTGCGAAGCAGCTTCCCACAAGCCGCCGCTACTTTGGTTGCTGCTACCTGTTGCGGATGGTGCATGCGTAACTGACCCACGGCTACTCACGTAGCAGCGTCACTGCCAGTGCTACTAAGTGTGCAGAAAGCTCACTCCATTGGCTGCCAATGCTGCTGCTGATGCTGCTGCCACTGCTGCTGTTTCTCTGCTGTAGCTGTCAATGCAGTTGGTGCAGATGTTGCTGCTGCTGCAGCTACTGGTGTGGTTGATGTAGCAACTGCTTCCGTTGCTGCTGCATGCACAACAAATGTGCTACATTCACTACTCATTTAATGGCTGATACCGCTTCTGCTTCTATTTTGTAACTCATAGTGCCGTAGATGCATCAGCAGTTGCTGCTGCTGATTTTGCTAGCGCTGCTAATACCGGAAGCTTCTGCTGTGGGTATTTCTGCTGCTGCTGCTGCTGCTGCTGCTAGTGCAGCTGACATAGGTAGTTTTAGCGCTGTTGTTACCGGTCGACATGACGATGTTATCGCTGTCACACTGGCTGCTTTTGCTACTGCTATGGTGGCATAGGACTCCGCCACCCCCACTTCACATCGCCGCCAAGAAGGCCGCCGCAACGAGGGAAACTGCCAAAAAGAACTCGGAAACATTTTTCTTCTGGCTCTACTGTAGGACTACTTAACGTGGGCCATCACCTGAAGGCCTCCACGCTGCCAGGACCTGTATATCCCACCCAGCCCAACCCAGCCCAGCCCAGAAGCGTCCGTTGCCACTGTTGCGTGCTGTATGGTGGGAGGAGATGCATGTGTCTCTCTATTCCTCTCATACAAGGAGGGAGTAGAGGAGTCCCCAAGGTAACGTTCTATGTAAAAAAAAAACTATCCGACGGGAAAAAAACCTCACATTCATCGTTGCGAATTTTCTGATTTACATGACTCGCCACCTCGCCCCACTCCAGTACATCTCCATCGATGACACAAGCTTTGGGTCTCTTTGCTACCCACGTTCGGATGCAAGCTATACATTGTAGATATGGTGCTTGTATTGTCGATTGTTTTGGCGTCTCAAGGCCATCCGATAGATTCAAAGTGAGTGATAAAAAAACACTGCGAGACAAATGAGCTTATAATGTATCAGATGTAAAGTGAAAGTCGTATGAATCTCAATCGACGGTCAACGCCTTCCGATAGACGATTGTTTAAAACATGAATTTTTATGGAGTTTGTTTATTGGCAGGCGTATATCGACGATCCTAATTCATCAACAATTTGTGGGCATGAATCGAGTTGTTCACTTGTGTACACTGCCCGGTCACTCGCGTGCCATTTGTTGTATAGTTCAACATTCACTTGCCACATACACATGTCACCTTGAGGGGGTATGGGAGATGGCATGTTGAACCCAAAATCGGACCCCCCCCCCTCCTCTCCCACCCCCCCTCCCCCACGCCACGAGTCAAGTACATAGGGGGGATGCATGCGAAAGTGCATAGCTCTCGCACTTACAGTCGGCGTACAAATAAAGAAGTGTGATATTCAAAATTTCTGGAATGTTCTTTCGTCGGAATGAACTAGTTCATGCCTGCAGTATCTAACCACACAATTGGTTGTACACCTCCTAATACAATTCTCACGTAAACGTCAAGGGATCGCGAAAGGGGGGGGGGGGGGGGGGGGGGGAGGGGGGACGGGAAGCAAAAAGCAAGCATGTGTTTTCTAAGAACTGAGACTCCCAACGACTGCCTCGAAAACATCTCCCCGTCTTCTGGCTCTTATTGTTTTCAAAATAAATCTTCTGGAGACCAATTTGTCTTTGGATAGCAAAAAGTAGGTATCCTTATAGCTTCAGGCAGTTGTTGACTTCCTCGATACATTAACTCTATTGGTGAATGGTTCTTGCAATGACAAAATCTCATAGTAAAAAATCATCTAGAATACTTTGAAAAACCCTTTTTAGTTGTATGTAGAGAATGTATTTGCTTTCGGTATGCACCCTGTTGGAGTGAAGCGATAACTGCGTTGGATACAAGCTGGCGCAGTTGATTCTTGATTCGGAGGTTCTTACAAGAAGTTGTAGATTTTTCTGTGTCTTGTCGGAAAAATTCCTCTTGTGAATCTTCTAATGTACAGGCCAGTTGATTACTGGAATAATCTCCCACATGTTGTGTTCACGAATGGGGAGTGTACATAACTACAGTGGAAAGTCCACGAGAGGAGTGACCACCTCGGTTTTCTCACCTACGTTGGACAACTCAATAACTGCCTCAGACAAGGCAGATTGGAGGATGCAACCCTACGAGGTATGCGCATGGCATTGTACAGGCAGCACCGAGGTCGTCTGAGCCAGTACACGACCTCATCAATGAGTTATTACATCATCAACGCATCGTCTAATACTGGACGACGCTTTACTGCATCACCAGGTGGTGCCGTTGAGACTACTGCCTACAAGGGAGCAGAAGGGACTAGACTCCCCCAAGAGTAGCAGTATAAAAGGAGGGGCTGGTAGCCATCACATCTAATCTCAGCAATCCAGTGTAACTTAGTGACTGCTACCGCCATCAACTCTATAAGTCTGCCATCTGCTGAAGATCACCTCTGTCGACCCAGTGAGCCTGGCAACACTGCCAGTTTGGCTAGGAGGCGCCTTGACTTCCTGAAGGCATGTCATCCTAGAAGACACGCCAAGACTCTTGCTACACGGCTGGAAGCCTGGGAAGACGTTGCACCCGGTTTGGGCCAGGACCAGAGTCAGAGCTTTGTTGTACATGTGCTGCTGTGAGACTTGTACATAGAGCTGCTGTGCATACACTTTGTATTTTCTTAATACAATCACAAACTTCCAAAAATAATAGCTTTCCCACTTTTCTTTACACTTTTTATACAAGTCAAGCTTGGCACACCAAGGTCCTGGCACGACAACAAGGTCTATCTAGCCTTTGCTGTGGTCGTGCAAAATTGAACATGGTATCAGAGCAAGGTCGTGCTTCTAGCTAAAACAGCAGCAGAAGCAGCATAGTAGTTGTTGTATCTGGTGGAGACGACATCCACCATCTTTGTACAAATGGGTGGTAGCATCAAGGTTGTTGCATTTATCTTGCAGTTCAACCTGCATATTGCACAACCAAAGAGGTATCCATGAGTGGCATGGAGCCTGAAGATCAAGAGGGAGGAACACCTCCCCTTGACAATCAATCTGTGCTACATGGTTTGAACATTGGTCAAGAGCAAGGGCACCATGTTGCAGATCATTCACAACGCCAAGCAGCAGAGGCACGACGCTTGGTGGAGCAAGCACAACAAATGGCGCGGCAGGAAGCATTGGCGCGACAAGCATTGGAGCAGGAAAGGGAGGCATTGAGGCAGCAGCATGTAGTACAGGAGCTTCTTCGACGGCAAGAGCAGCTCACACGTGTTGCGCAAGATTCACACACATAGCAGTTGCAGAAGTCATATGCTGCCTTGGCGGCATAGAATGCTCAACTTCAGCAGCAGTTGGCTTTGACTCAACAACAGAAACAACAGATGCATCAACACATGGTGCAGCAACAATAGCAACTGCAACAGCAACAGCCTATGCAGTGGCAACAACCATCACAAGGATCATCTGCTCATCTGCCTCAAGCACGTCCTCCACCGGTCATGCAGTCAGCTAATTCCTAGCAGGTGCAGACTGGAACACCTCCAAATGGAGGAGTGCCACAACAGTTTATGGCACAATCTCAAGGGATGCCTGGGGTACCACACATGGCACCATACCCGCAGGCTCAACCGGGGCTCATGCCACAGGCATATATGGCCCAATCTGCAGCAGCAGCAGCAGCAACAGCAGTAGCTGCAGTTGCCATAGCAGGAGTACCACCAATCCAACCACATGCAGCCATACCCATGCAGCAGTTTCCCATGCATGTCCAACCAACGGCACTGCAAGGTATCCCATTTCAGCGTTTGGAGAAAACAGTGTCTGCAGCAGCAGCATCTTTGCAGCTGCACAAGATAAAAGTTGAGAAGTCCGACGGTGAGAACTTCCCACATTGGGCGCATAGGTTCAAGTAGGTCGCCCAAACTCACTGTCTGTGGGAGTTTTACAACAGGCACTATCTGCCTCCACCTGCGGGATCATTATCGCAAGCGGTGTCGGAATTCAAGTTCTACACCCGTGCTGCATACATGGTGTTGGACAACCAGCTAGGTCCTCGCATCGAACAAGTGATCAGGATGTTTGCAGAGACAGCTGAACCTGCTCGAGTTGCATGGTCCTACCTCCTACGGACCTACATGTCCGTTGACACTACCTTCAATTCTCACCTCCTGACTGATATCGCACACCAGCCTCAGCGGCTTCGACAACATAGAAGACTACATCAACAAGGCAAAGTCTTTACGTGATCAGCTTGCAGTAACGGATGCTCCTATCTCAGAACCCGTGTTTGTAACCTTCCTCCTCAATGGATTGACTAGCGACTGGGAGAATGTGAGACATGTGCTGAAGTTCAATCAAGAATCTGAGTTGACACAGGCATACGTGTAAAAGATGCCGCTAACAGAGCAACGCAACCGCAAGCTCGCAAAGGAGAAGGCCAGACTTCTGTCCAACACACCGTTTTCTGCAGCAAGTGCAGCCCACATCAGCGTAGCTCATCCATCGTGGAAGACCCAGCCCATGATGAACTCAGCATCTTCCCAGGTCACTCCCCGACCAAGTCCAAACGCCAACTCTCGCAACGGAAGTGGCCAGCGCATAGGATCACGACCTGCAATAGAATGCCATTATTGCAAGAAGTTTGGCCACAAGAAAATGGACTCCAGAAAGCGGATTGCGGATGAGGCACTGGCAAAGAAGAAAAAAGGCTACCAAGGCAAGAACCCATGAGACAAAGGGAAGGAGAAGAAGGATGGAGACAAGGATTGGACTCAGAATTCTGTAAAAAAAAGGTAACAACAGAGGCAAGAAGGAGTTTGACTACTCAGCTTCCGTGTTCCCACTCTCGGATGCGCATAGCAATGGCCCCGTTCGCTCACCATATGTGTGGTACACATCACATGCACATCACACATCACATTTGACATGTCCTGTCTCCTGGACCTTCAGCCTAGCACAAAGGGCTTTGTGACAGTTTCCAACAACAAGAAAGTCCCAGTGATGGGAAAAGGAAGAGTGGCAGTGACAGGCTACGACGGAGCTCAAGTGAAATTTGGAGATGTTCTCTACATCCCAGAGATTGCAGTCAACCTACTGTCACTCGGGCAGCTGATGAAGAGGGGAGCTCATATTGTGAGCAATGGCAACAACATCATCCTACGGAACAGTGAAGGGGAATCGTTTGCCGAAGGACGTCTCCTTCCATACGACATGATTGGGCTAGACTTCAGCCCTCCTACGACAGCAGCTGAAGTTGATCCCTTCACGGCAGCCAATTTACACCAATTTTCTGGTGCAAACATCTCAGCATGGCACAAGAGATTTGGTGACATCAGAAATCAACAAGTCAAGACCATGAAGAAGCAACAACAGGTTGATGGACTCGACATCAAGGACTACGACAAGAAGGAACATGCAGATCCTTGTGAGGATTGTGTGAAGGCCAAACTGCCATGTCAAGTATTCCCTCCCACCAGTAAGTGCAATATTGTCGACAAGCTCAAGTTGGTCCACACAGACATTTCTGGACCGCTTCCACCAGCGGCAATGAACTCTGGTCATCGATACTTCCTGCTTTTTATCGATGACGCAACTCGCTTCACTTGGTGCCACGCCCTCAAGATACGCGACGAAGCATCAACACACTTCGTCAAGTGGCTGGCCATGGCAGAGAGAGAGCAACAGGAAGTTGCAATTCCTACGCTCTGACAATGCTGGAGAGTTTACCAGCACTCACTTCATGTCTCATCTCAAAGATATGGGCATCGTGCAGCAGTTTTCAGTGCCCTACACACCGCAGAAAAATGGTGTCGTTGAGCGTGCAAATCGCACGATGCAAGAGACGCTCAAGTCAATGCTCCTTGGCGCACAGCTTGACAATAGCTGGTGGCCATATGCGCTCAAGCAAGATGTTTGGGTACGCAACCGTGTACCACACGCAGCACTCCCTGACATAGCTCCATTTCAGGCATGGCATGGTGATAAGCCAGACATCAAAGGGCTGCGGACGTTTGGCTGCATGGCACTTGTTCACGTGCCAAAGGAGCGAAGGAGAAGCTGACTGACAAGGCGTCTTGGGGCTTGTTCATGGGGCAAGCATCCAACATGAAAGGATGGGATTTCATCAAAAATGAATCACAACGCATCATCATCAGCCGCGATGCAATTTGTTTTTGAATCTGACACGCACAGCATGGGAGGCCATGTAGAAAACGGCCCCAAATCTTCTACAGACTTTCTACGACTCCTATGTCGAGTCCCTTGTGTAATCAGAAGAAGAAGAGGCCACATATCCCCTCACCCTTTCAAATCTGGATGAGGCAGATAATGAGGCGGTGCGCGCGCGTGTGCCCTTCGGCACTCACCACCTTGAAAGCACCACCCTGGACGATGAGGCGGTTGATGTACAGCATGGTGAAGCCGAGACAGTGGGCGTGCAAGATGGTTCGCAACCGTCGAGGAAGGTTCAGCCTCCACTCGCTGTGAAAAATCAACGTTTCACACGCCTCCTACAACAGCAAATGGAGCAAATGCATGGAGATGATAAGGAGGAGCACAACCTTGAAATAACTGCGTGCTCAGTATTCAAGGAGGACGAAGTCGTCCTTGCTGAATATTCCACGACACACCTTACCAACTTGTTTCACGTCCTTTAAAGGAACTCCCACCAGAGCCAAAGACATTACAAGAAACTCTAAGTGGAGAGCATGGAGCAGAGTGGAAAGCAGCACTTGATGTAGAGTACAACAGTATGATGGAGAAGGGAACGTGGGAACTCACTGAACTACCACCGCATGCACGGCCTGTGGGGGTGAAGTGGGTTTTTCGCATCAAGACCAAGGCTGACGGGAGCATTGACAAGTTCAAAGCCCGACTTGTTGGGAAAGGTTTTACACATGTGGAAGGAAGGGACTTCTTTGAGATCTATGCGCCTGTAAGCCGCTACACGATTGCACGCATCATGCTTGCAATCACATCAGTTAAGGACTACGTTGTGCAACAGCTTGACATCAAGAACGCCTTCCTACATGGAGAGATGGATACAACTGTGTTCATGAGGTAGCCAGAAGGGTATGATGACGGCAGTGGACGTGCGTGCAAGCTGGTCAAGAGCCTCTACGGGTTGAAATAGAGTCCACTCTTTTGGTACAGGAAGCAGCAGGAACTCCTGGAGAGCCTCGACTTCTGACCATCTGCCTACGACGACTTTCTCTTTCTTCACCGACCTGCACCTGGCCCTCGTCGAGACTGCTATGCCCTTGTGTACGTGGATGACATCCTCATCATTGGCCCATCTACACAGTTCATCAAAGAAACGGCTACAGCGATGGCCAAAGAGGTGAAAATCACACTCATGCCGTCCTTCGAGTTTTACCTCGGCATGAACATTAAGCACAACCACGACTTGCGTATCTTGGAGCTGAGCCAAGAGACCTACTGCACAAAGGTCTCTGAACGCTTTGATGTACCTGATTGATGCGTTCCAACACCCTTAACCCAGCAGCAGTTGATGCATCAAGGAAAAAGGGGGAGGAGTGAGACCGACTACCGCAACAGAGTGGGGTCACTCATCCATGCTACAAGTTGCACTCGACCGGACCTACAGTACGCTGTGGGGAACCTTACACGTGAGAACGAGACCTGCACAACGCAGGCTTGTAAGGAGCTCGATCGAGCCCTTATGTACATGAGCGCCACAAAAGACGCAGCACTGCGCTTCGGCACCTCGAAGTACAAAGAGCTCAAGTGCTTCATTCATGCAGATTTCAGAGGCACGGAGGAGGACTGGCGGAGCACTACCGGCTTTGTGTGCCTTCTTTCAGGAGCTACAGTCTCATGGTCTAGCAAGTGGCAGAACATTATCACAATGAGCTCTACTGAAGCTGAGTACGTCATAACAACATCACCCGCACAAGAGGTGACCTATCTACAAAACCTCCTTTACGGCATCAGATTTGGGCAAGAGAAACGCACTGAAGTCTACGTCGACAATAAGTCTGCAATCAACCTCGCAAACTCCACCAAATTCCAAGGACAAAAAAAACATATCGACATTCGCGGCCACTGGATCCGGTCAAAGGTCGTTGATGGAACTGTGCGGCTCGTGCATGTGCCTGGTTAGGAGCAAGCAACGGAATTCCCAACAAAGACAATTCCAAAAGAAATTTTCAATCAATGCGCTATTCAGTGCGGACTCACCTCAAACGCGCTCTTGTAGTACCGACGAAACTACACCAAGCTCTCCGGCACGCGGAAGTCAAAGATTCGCACCCTCACCATGACGGTGAAAACCAGTGGCGACCTGATCAGATGCTTCATGGTGTATGAAGCATGCAAAGTACAACGTGCATCTAACAGGGGGAGAGGGGAACAGGAGCATGTCGTCACTAACACTCAAGCTCCACAAGTCAACTGCACGCCGTCTCTTGTATTTCCAACACCAATGGCGCTTCACGGCGGCCAAAGAAATCCATACTGCAACACAGAAGCAAGCTGTGCGTCTCATATTTCAGAGCTGGCTGGAGAAGAACCTGGAAAACTACATAAATCGTACGTTTTCAATGTGTCGATTTCATTGGCTTCAATGGCATTGACACAAGATGCTCGTGGCTCTTCGTCAACAAAGGAGCAGCTGGATACATCAGATATTCATCATTAGCAGCTTCAGATTCAGTAGCAGCAGCAAGCAACAGCAGCTGGAAGTTTGTCGTTAAACGTTTCTTCGCAGCAGATTTCGTCACAAGATTTTTTACAAAATCCCTCTGACCTCCCTGCGGTCGCACAAAACCGTCGCTCGAGGCAACGACGTCAGCAAAACGTGGTCGCCGATCGCGGCGACAAAACGTCAACGCAACCGCAAGGTTGCGTATTCGGAACGCAACCGATGGGTCGCGACCCACGGTCGCTCCCTCACGTGAGCGACCTCTCGGTTGCTCGCACAAATGAGGGGAGAGACCATGAGGTTGCCACGCTCCGATCCGGACGCCGGAGCGAGAACGAACAAAAAACAACAAAAAGACAAAAATACAAAGATGACGCAAGATGTGCGAGGTGTTTCTGCAGCCAAGCAAGCCGGCGAAGGGGACGCGAGGAAATCGGTGACTCACCCCACCGAGTCGAGCCCGTCGCCACCAAAGATTGTGAGTGCAACCGCCGACTGCAAGAAGTTCTTCAGCACGACCGGTGGAAACATTCAACTCGAGGGCAGCGCAGCAGAACGGTCGAAGGAGCGAAAGCGAGCTACTCAAAAGCTGACTCAAAACCCCTTGCTCAAAACGGAGCAAGTTACAGTCAGGTCGCCTCACATGATTCTGTGTGATGCTACTCACTCAAGGGGTGCGGCTGGGAGTCGTTGGAATCCGTCGTCAACGACGGATTTCAACAAAAAACAAACCTGCCACTCACCTTCCCACGCGATATCGTTGGCTTCCGTTGTTGGACCATCGATTTGACAAATTTGTTGATGTTTTTTTGCCACTCTTCCCACGCACTGCGCCACCAGCATTCGCTGCTACCTACAAAGGCAAGCGCCGGGTCACTAGCCATTTTTCTTTCGACCGTGGCTCTTTCCCATCCCCCCCCCCCCCCCCCCCGCCCACTCCTACCCTCCTGGCGTTGAACGATCGTTGAGGCGTCCAGGAGGGTCTTCAACGACGGCCGTCGGTGTAGCAGGCAGGCGGATGGCTAGCCTCCTCACGCCTCTTGGGTTCGAGGATGGCATGTTGGGGTGTGGCTTAAGCGTGCTGGGCATGCTCGTCCTTCGCAAGCACGCTAACGCATTCTCACCCGGTTCGCCGCATCCCCATCTGGGGTATGGCACATCGACAACCGACGGGCGTTAAGCATGAGCATGATGACATCGATGCCCAGTTTGAATGGGTCTGTTTAAGGAAAAAAACCCTTCAAAATTGGTGTTTTAACGCACGAAAATCGATGCTTCAACGACGCATTCCAACGATCCAGCCGCGGCACTTCCAACTACCGGGCCCAACGACTCCAGCCGCACCCAAGATTCAACACTAAGCAACGAACGACTGGTAAAATGGTCCAAACGACTAAAAAACTACAATAGAGTGCACATCTGGCTCCCATTCGTAACGGTGCAGTCAAGAACGACGAACTGACCAACAATACTACGACAGTGTTTTTTTCTACTGTGTCGACGATGTAACGGGCTGAGGCTCCAGCTCCTGCTCTGAAGTCGTCGTCGGAGTTAGCAGAATGGCGTTCTCAGTCCGCGTCAAGGGTTTACCCCCTTCGCAAGACTGAGGGGCAATCGTCATCAACGACCCAGAGCAGAGAGACTCGAATATCTCGAGTCTCCGGAGGCTCATTTCCATTCTTAACCAAACCCCTGGTTTTGGGACCCAAACCGGGGGTTTTTACCTCAAACTCGTGTGTTCGCACGAGTTATTTTGTTCGTTTTACGTTGAAGTTTGTCGTAAACGAACTTTGATTCACGTTTTTGTCATTCTGGCGTGAAATCGTTGCGTGCGAGGCACGCTGGCGATTTTGCGCCAGTTGTTTTGACCTCACCCTCGCTCCCCCTATCCCTCGCCCTCTCTTGCTCGTTTGCAAGGAGAGCGAGGGGGGGCAAGGGCACGAGGCCACGAGGTCTCGCCCCCGAGGCCCTCGTGGCCTCTCAGCCGCCGATCGGGCTGAGGTCGCGATCGGCGGCTGGTGGCTGGCCGGCCGGTCACTTGGCCGGCCGCCGGTTGTCCAGCCGGCTGGCAGCGAGCTGGCCGGCGGCCAGCGAAGTGCTGGCCGCCGGCCAGCCCTCGCTGACGCGAGGGGTGGTGCGCAACCACCCCTCGCTTCAGCGAGGTGGGAGGGCCGAACCAGCCCTCCCGCTACATTCCTCCCCACTTGTTATGAACCGTCCCGGTTCATGAACAACAAGTAGGATTGTCAGTCAGTGATTCATCAACATTGTGAAAGAAAATCAATAATTTCAATCACCAGCAAAACATGAACACGTGCATGGTACTTAGACCTGAGCTGCAGCTTGTAGGTCAGCACGGCTAGCGGCCTCCCCCCTTTAGGCTGGAGCGTCCGCGCGACAACCATGTTGGGCGTCCCCAACCTCCCATGGTCGCTGTCCATGAATGCTGCCCTGTGGGAATGTTGTTCACTTTTCTCGCGTTCAGGTGGTACCTCCTGTCACGCGTCAATCTGTGCGAGCTGCAAGCTCGCTCCGGTACTCGTTGACCACCCCTGTGGGCAACCGAGATTCGGGCTCCCATGAGTTATGTTCAGGTCCACAACCGGCCCAATGAACGAGGTACTCCCTGACAACGTGCGACGGAAGAGTATGCTCTCGGTGCTGGAGTAGGCGAAGGACCTCGTATTGGCCGTCGGTAGCCAGGACTACTGGCGGTGGCTGAACGGTTCCTTGTGCCGTGTACGGAGCCAGCAGGCTCACATGAAACACGTCATGTATCTTCATACTCGGCGGGAGTAGCAATCGGTATGCCACTGGCCCGATGCGTGCCACAATGGAAAACGGCCCAATCCACTTCAATAGAAGTTTTCTTGCCCTTGCCGACCTCAACCGAAGGTTTCTAGTGTTGAGTAGCACTTTGTCACCGATGTCAAACGACACCTCCCGGCGACCTTTGTCGGCATATGCCTTTTGTCGCTGCCGAGCTGCTTGAAGGTGACCCTTTGCCTCCTGTAACAAGGAGTCGATGCGCTCGGCAAAGCCTTGAGCAGAAAGGACCTGCCCTCCTATACTCCCACTCTTCACCAATGAAGAGGGTACCACTGGATGCCGACCACTGTTCAACACGAACGGTGTGAACTGTGTGGACTCNTTCACGGAGTTGTTCACTGCAAACTCTGTCGGTGCTAGGAATTCGTCCCAATCATGCATGGCAGGGTCCACGTACATGCAGAGCATTTGCTCCAGAGTGCGATTCATGCGCTCTGTTTGTCCGTCAGTTTGAGGGTGAAATGCTGTCGAAATTTGCCACTCATTGCCGAAGTACTTGTGCATCTTTTGCCAGAACTTACTAGCAAATTTTCGATCTCGATCGAGATAATGCACAACGGCAAGCCGTGGTACTTTACGACACCCTCAAAGAAGAGACGAGCGGTCTCCTCTGCGTTCACGTCAGTGGTTGTAGGAATGAAGTATGTCATCTTCGTCAAAAGATCCACAACCACTAGTATTGCATCATGGCCACGGGCCGTGTTTGGAAGACCAGTAATGAAGTCCATGTTGACGCACTCCCATAGAGTCCCAGGAATGGGAAGCTGCTGGAGAAGTCCAGCAGGCTTCTTGTTACTAGCCTTTATTCCGAAGGCATGGGTCGCATGTCATGCAACACTTACGGACATCGACACTCCACCCTGGCCACCAATAGTGGTCCGAGAGTGTCTGTCCGGTCTTTCGGGGTCCCACGTGACCTGCGACCGGCGGGTCGTGAAACTGGGAGATAACCTTTGCTCGAAGGTCTCCCGAGTTTGGCACAACAACTTATTCTCCGTGCCAGAAGATTCCTACGGCCTCCACCAAGCCGTACTTGTCCAGATTTCGAGAGTCTTGAAACCAAGAATCCACACAGTATCCCATCCGGATCCTGTTTACAAATCCGTTGTAATGGATAATCTCTCGTGGTGGTTGCCGCAGAGGTGCAGGGGGATCTGGTGGTTGTACGGTTGCTGTTGCAATGGCCATAAAACACCCACTGACCTCGGTAGTTGCTTTAATTTCCAGAAGCTGTTGTCTTAGTGGATCGGCCACATTGATGCGTCCTGGCCGATATTCCCATGTAAACGAGAATCAACTCAGGTATTCGCTCTAACGCGCCTGTCGTCTTGACAGGTTCGGTTGCGTTTGGAAAAACACCAATGGATTATGGTCGGTCACGACCGTCACACCCCCTTCAGCACCCTCAAGGTAGCAATGCCATATCTTGAAAGCGTGTACTACCGCAAGGAGCTCTTGATCCCCAGTCGTGTACCGCGTTTCCGCGGGGATGAGCTTCCGGCTCTCATACGCAACTGGGTGACCATTCTGCATGAGGACGACTCCGAGTCCTACTACCGACGCATCACATCAAACCTCCCACGGTTGCAATTGATCCGGAAGAGCTAGAACGGGCGCCGTGGATAGAAGCTCTTTGACTTTGAGGAATGCATTCTCGCAATCTGGTGTCCATTCCCAACGCACATCTTTTCGCGTGAGCCTGGTTAGCGGTGCTACCAGGGTCGAATACCCTTCCATAAACCGTCTAAAGTAGTTTGCAAGGCCGAGGAAAGACCAAATCTTCCCAACATTGTCGGGGCGTGGCCAGTCCACAACCGCTTGGACCTTTCGTGGGTCGACACGGATGCCGTCCGTGCCGACGATATGTCCAAGGTATTCAAGCTCATCTTGTGCAAACTTGCACTTACTCACTTTCGTAGAGAACTTCTGTTCCCGAAGGATTGCGAGAACTTCGCACAAATGTTCTATGTGCTCTTCCATTGATTTGGAGAAAACCAAGATGTCATCCTGGTAAACCAAGACAAACTGTCCGAGTTGCTTGGCGAACGTTTGGTTCATTTGTCCTTGGAAGGTTGCTGGGGCATTTGTAAGCCCGAAGCTCGGAACTGATAGTGTCCCATGTGCGTTCGAAACGCGGTTTTGGGCACATCATCTTCCGTGATGCGGATTTGATGGTACCCTTGAGACAAATCTAAGGATGAAAATACTTTTGCGCCTTGGAGTTGGTCAAAAAGGTCCTCAATCTGCGGTAAAGGGAATCGATTTTTCACCGTCAGCTTGTGCAACGCCCGGTAATCCACTTACATGCGTAATCCACCGTCCTTTTTGTTCACAAGAAGGATTGGCGCACCGTACGGCGAGCTGCTTGGCTCGATCCATCCTTTTGTAAGGTACTCTTTGATTTGGCATTCGGCCTCTCGCCTTTCTGCTGGACTAAGGCAATACATGGGTCTAAACGGAGGAGTTGCCTCCGGTTGCAGCGGAATCGTGTGGCCCATGTGTCTTTCTGGTGGAAGCCCAGCCGGTGGGTCTTGGAATACATCCGAGAACCCCACCAATAGAGATCTGATCTCTTGTGGCATGTCTTCCGTCACGTCGTCCTCCACTTTCTGCAACTGAGCCAAGAAGCATCGGCAACCTTGTCGAGTACGTCTCTTGACCTGCATTGCAGACAAGCTGACGTGGACTTTGAGACGGGTCGGTGATAATTCCGTACTCGAAATCAACGTTAAACGGCGTTGTCCTTTTCGGAGCATCAACCGCTTTCATTCAAAGAACATTAGAGCCTTGTTGTCACGGAGCCAGGGATCTCCTAGCACCACGTCAAACGGGTCAAGAAGGTTGAGTACCTTCAACATGACACTCTGTGTCTACCCTTGAATACAAATTTTTGCTTTACAAGTACCCATCACGGGTACCGTACGGTTGTCACCGACAACAACTGCACCATTTGATGGCTCGTACTTCAGGCCAACCTGACGGGTAAAGCCAAGGCTAACAAAAGAGTCGTCCCCTCCAGTGTTAGCAAGTACGTTCACGGGAGCACCAGCTAGGTGTCCTTTGAACTGCATCGTCATGTTGCCTCCACTCTTCCGAGTGAACAGACTCGACGACGGTAAGCCGAGCTTGTGATAAACACAAAATCTGTACGACGGGCGTCGCAACTCCCATGATTCACCCACTCGAGTCCACATCTTGTGGGCACTTGTGAATTCGGCCAGCACCTTCCAGTCTTAAAATTTCACTGGGTCGAAATCGTCGACTAAAGGTACTACGAATGTGATTGAACTGATCGCTTTGAGGGCGTTTGCTTCAATCACTATGTTACAAAACTCTTGCACAGTGGTTGGTGTTGCCACCACTAAGCAGGTTCGGTCATGCATCTTGTCTAGTGATGCAAGACTTAGTGGGCAATGTCGATCAGCAAGTGCAGAATGAGGTTCAATGAGAGGGGAGAAAACAACAGAGAAATTTGAACTCGTCAAAAACTCAAATTGTTTAACATCCTTGCCTCAAAACATGAACTCACACTCGTGATCCAGTTTTACCCCTGAGTGGTCCCCACTGACGTCACTCAGGGGTGGGGAAAACCCGCCCCACGGCCCTGTCTGTTACCACGGCCGGGCCCATTGCCGCGACCGCGACCCTGTCCACGGCCTTGTGCGCGGCCTCCTCCTGCACCATCCCCACAAGGTGCTGCTACTGCAGCTAGCGCCGCGACCTCTTGACCACCACCAGCAACCTCAGGGCACTGAGCCCTAAAGTGGCCCGGCTGCATGCAGTTGTGGCAGAGCCCTTCGCGAAAGGCTGCGTTGCGATGCTCACACGCCGCCTGCAGCTCGTCATTCTCGCGGCTGCGCTTGTTGCTGGGACCCTTGTGTCCACCAGCCTTCTTGGCTGGAGGGTTTGTAGGCTGCTTGCCCTTGGCCTCGCCTCGCTGTCCGGCTGACCCACCAACCCCTGCAGCGTCCACGCGCATGTCGCGCCCCTGATGTGCACGCCCGTTCAGTCGTGCATCAGAGTAGTGTTTCGGATTCGCCGAATACACTTCGCTCTTGTAGTCGTGCAACGCCCTTTAGCTTGTCCAAGCTTGGCCAGTAGCTGTCGTAGTGGTCTTGTCCTTCAGCTTCTCACTGGTGAGACCATCACGCAAGTACTCCAGCAGCATGCACTCCGGGTACTTGAACGTCTGAGTTCCATCGCCCTCTGTGAAGCTTTCGGCTTCCTCCACGAGTGCGGTGAACTCGCTCAAGTAGGATTCGAGCGAGCTGCCCAGCTGCCTGAAGTCCTTGATCTTGTGGAAGGCGCGCTACGCCTCCTCACGTTGGGTGCACTTCTTGCGCATGATCGCGTAGAAAGTCTCCCACGGCATGGGCTACCACTCGAGGTGCGGCTGTTGTGCAGTCCACTCCTTGACCACGTACTTGAAGTGTTTGTCTTCAAGCCACGTCGTGGCAAGGTCACCCCACTGGCTGAGTGGAGCCTTGTGGACATGTAGAACGTGCTCCATGCGGTTCAGCCAGTCGGTCAACTTCACGCCCTTCCGGAAGATCTCCACACTGTGGAGAAAGGACGTGTTCATGACTGACCCCGAAGTCGTCGAGGTAGGCAAGTCGTCGCTGCCACCGGCAGTGGCATCCGCAGTTGCGGCACACTGCGCTTATTGGTGCATCCGCACCTGGGTCACGCTCTGCAATGCCTTGTCGAGGTCGTTGCATCGGCGGCTTGCCTCATGGGCGGCCAGGCGCTGCAGCTGGCGATCACGGTCAAGGTCCGTGATGCTCTGCCCGACGTGGGCCAACAGGTTGGCGAACGCGAACTTGAGCTCTGATGTCGTCAGAGCATCGGCGATAGCCTCCAGGGCATCGCGTTGTCCGTGCACCCTTACCCACTGCAAGAGGGTACGGTTTGTGTACACGCCTCCAAGGAGTCCCACCTTTCGGAGGAGACTGTCGTCGGCGACGACGCTCGAGTGGGCACTGCCTTGCCCCATTGCGGCCCCATCGTAGGAAGGAGGGTCCGCCCCCATTCCTCCGAGTGGTGCCGTATCTCCACCACCGGTGGTGATCTTGAGTCGGCCTGCGGCCTCGGCAGCAAACTCCGCGAGCCTACGATGGTCATTGCGAATTGCCTTCGCGGCGACGTCGTCCGGCTCATTCTCGCGGGAACTTCCCGTGTGGCTGCTTTCAACGCCCTTGCTGCTCTCGGCAGTCTTGCTGCCGTCGGCAGCTTCAGGCGATGCGGCGGGCGTCTTGCCCTTCTCGAGCAAACGGCTCGAGTTCGTCGCACGACGATGGCGATGGTCGCGATCCTCGTCGCCTTCGCCATCGTCGACGTCATGCTCTTCGTCGGGGTATCCCCCCGGGAGATCCTCCTCCATGGCATCGTCCGTTGCGTGGGGGTCGCCCACGTGCGCGTCGACGTGCTCGTCAAGCACCCTTTTCGCCTCCGCACGCTGCTCGGTATCGCCGAGGTTGGCGTCGGTTGCCTTCGGCGGTAGGGTTGCCCTTGGCGGTACGTTTGCCTTTGGGTTGGCAACTGTGCTCGCGGGGGCGGCTCCCAAAACTTGGAGTCCGCCGAGAGCTCGTGGTGAGGCCGTCACCACATTGCCCTTGTTGGTCCTAGACGGTCCGGCACTTGCCGTCTCGTCGCTCGTGCAACTAGCACTTGAAGGTTCTTGTGAGGATCACCCCACAACAAGGAGGAATCACCTTCTAAGACGTTGCTCTCACGATCGGTAAGGCAATTTCAGTTTATGCTTCTGTTTTCACTCACGGCACACGACTCACGGCACTTGGTAGCAACTAGGATCTAGGAAAACAGAAAATCAAAATACAAGGGAGTAACAAGAAGTGTGAGTACCGCTCACAAAACTAAGACAAAGAGCAAGAAGAGAAGCAAGTACAAGGTCTAGAACAAAAGACTACTTTTCTTCTTGTCTTCTTGTCTTCTTGTCTTCCTTGGCCTCCTCTTGAGTCTTCTTTGCGCGTCTTGCGCCCCTTGGCGGCGTCCTCCTTGAGCCGGCGTCGTTGGAGGAGCCGCCAAAAATCCCCAAGGTGGCACCCTCCTTTTTAGGGTGCTCTCAGGTCGTGAGAGTCCCTAAGCTTGGGGAGGGACGCTGTCCCAATTTTTTGGATGAAGGAGGTTTGAAGGACCCTTGAAAACGAGGAGGATTTTGTGGTTTCAGAGGTGGGAACTCCCCAACCCGCCCCACAAAAATCCTCCTAGCCCCCTGGAAGTGTGGAGAGGCTGGAAGGAAGTGGCTCCACGAATTAGAATTTTTTTCCAACTCTGCAACGTACTTTACGGCACTTCAATCCGTGAAGTATGGATGCCGTAGTTCCTTATGGCGTTTCTGTTGCTGCTTGCAGCTGCCGACGGCATTTTATATATGACGTAGCCGCCGTTTCCGTCAAACCCTTAGACGCGAGGGTTGTCTGGCTCTGAGAACCACTGTAACGGGCTGAGTCTCCAGCTCTTGCTCTGAAGTCGTCGTCGGAGTTCGCAGAATGGCGTTCTCAGTCCGCGTCAGGGGTTTACCCCCTTTGCAAGACTGAGGGGCAATCGTCATCAACGACCCAGAGCAGGGAGACTCGAATATCTCGAGTCTCCGAGGCCCATTTCCATTTTTGACCAAACCCCTGGTTTTGGGACCCAAACCGGGGGTTTTGACCTCGAAATCGTGTGTTCGCACGAGTTATTTTGTTCGTTTTATGTTGAAGTTTGTCGTAAACGAATTTTGATTCACGTTTTTGTCGTTCTGGCGCGAAATCGTCGCGAGCGAGGCACGTTGGCGATTTTGTGCCAGTTGTTTTGACCTCACCCTCGCTCCCCCTATCCCTCGCCCTCTCTTGCTCGTTTGCAAGGAGGGCGAGGGGGGGCGAGGGCACGAGGCCACAAGGTCTCGCCCTCGAGGCCCTTGTGGCCTCTCAGTCGCCGATCGGGCTGAGGCCGCGATCAGCAGCTGGTGGCTGGCCGGCCGGTGGCCGGCCGATCACTTGGCCGGCCGCCGGCCGTCCAGCCGGCCGGCAGCGAGCTGGCCGGCGGCCAGCAAAGTGC